>WYDI02027993.1:0-79899 GCA_009867235.2 Psittacus erithacus
ATGGGGCAGCCACAGCTTCTCTGGGCACCCTGTGCCAGCGCCTCAGCACCCTCACAGGGAAGAGCTTCTGCCTAAGACATAAGAGCTGCAGAGCACGAGTGGCTCCATCGGTGGAGAAGGACATGGAGGAGTCACATCCCTGCCTACTGCTGGAGGGTGAGGGGGCTGAGGAGATAAATGCATGGGCAAACACGCATATTACAGGAAGTTCTATTGCTATTAGAAACTCCTTCTAAAGCAGAAGGTTTTGGCTTCTGCTTAGCAGGAAATAAGATTATCAAATGAGAGCTGCTGCTTCTTGGCGCCTGGCTCCATTTCATGTGCAATCCATCATGAGAGGCCGTGGGAGCGGGGAAGAGCTGCAGGGAGGCACAGGGAGAGCAGCTCTCATCAGAGTTGGGGGGGGAGGTCAGCCTCACCTTGTGTTGTTTAAACACCAGTTTGGGGTAACTGCACCATGGTCCCTGAAAATACAGCTGCAGGTTGGACACAGGGGCTTGGAGCAAGCTGCTCTAGTGGAAGGTGTCCCTGCCCATGGCAGGGGTTGGGGCTGGAGGAGCTTTAAGGTCCCTTCAACCCAAACCATTCCATGATTCTATGATTCACAGAAAGCTCCATCAGAGCTGAACCTGGGCACGAGGCATCATCCCCTTGAACCCAGAAGCAGTGACTCGTGGTGGGATGTTTTCAGAAACCCCATATGTATTCTCTGCCAGTGCAGGTATCAGTGTTTATCCCTTGGGCTGGAGGCCTGCCTGGGTTTGTCTTTCAAACTGCTCACAATAGAAACCTCTTTGCAGAAGAATTTGTTGAAAACCAGTTCAGCAAGAGCGGGACGATGGCTTTGTCAATGAAGCTCTGCCCCAGCGTGTTGCGTGGCATCTGTGAATGCAGTAATCCTCCCTCTCCCCCATTTGTGAGACAAGAGACGTGCCTGACTCACTATTTCTCAGCAATGGCAGTTACTATTTTGTGCCTTGTTTTCAGCATCAGCCTCTGTTGTTTTAATGCTGTTGGAGAACAAAAGCAGACGCTGAGGCCTTCAGAGCAGTTGCAGAAGAGATCAGTGATGTGCTGATGTCATGTACTCTACATGCTGTAATGTGTTAAATGTGGAGGGATGGCACTGCCCTCCCCAGGGACATGGCTCACCTGCATGCCTGGGTTAGAGACAGCAATGCACTACAGCCAGGGGTAGCAAAGGCAGCAGAGCTCTGGCTGCCACAAACCCATCAGTTCTTTCTGAAACCTTGTTCCCACACTAAGGAAAGCAGCATAACAGAAATACTCCGTTTTCCCAGCTGCTAAACGTGGCAGATGAAAGCTAACACAGGCCCTCAGAGAGTGCCATGGTTAATATTTACAAATTCCTTTCAAGAATAGCTAATACACAGCCAGTGCTAAATACTATTCTATTAACCCCAGCACAGCATCTTAGCACACATCCATGGTCCAGCTTATAGCCCAAACTGTGCCTTTTAATCAGGCAGCAAAACCCACTCTTCTGGGCCTTCATTAACTCAAAAGTGAATTCAGAAAAGCCCCCTTTCCCCTTTGATTTGTCCCAAGCCCCCGGGCCTGACTCTTCCCAGGATGAGACAGAGGCGCTTTAAGAGGAATGAAATCACCCCTGAAAACTGCATCCAGAGTGATGCCAGCAGAGAAAGAGAGATAAAAACGAGAGGAGAGAAGAGGCGAAAAACAGTGATTAAAGTGATCTGGTGACCAAAATAACACTGCACACAGGGTTGCTTGCTGGTGTGGAAAAGGCGGCTGTTCCAGAAAGCTGGAAACCTGAGGAGCATAGAAGGAATCCATCAATACAGAGCAAGAGAGCCTGCAGCTCCCTGCGGCCGCGGGGCACCGCTCCACTGACCAGTGCCCGGCTTTGCAGCACAGGGCAGTAATTATGGTCTCTGGGCAATTACCCTCATCCTCCGCTGAGCCCAGGTGTATAAACGGCCACTGCTCACCCTGCGGGTTTGGCAGCAGAGCAGCAAACCCTCCCGGCTGGAACAGTCAAAGTGGCTCCAACCTGCAGCCTTGCACAGCCCCTGCAGCTGCAGAGCCCCTAACGGGGCGCCTGCTGCCCATGTATCCCTTCAGTAGGGGGTGTACCCCCTCGTGTGTCCCCTTACTGTGGTGCCGGCTGCCTGTGTACCCCATCACAGGGTGTGTAACCTCCTTACTGGGGTCCATGCTGCCCTTGCATCCCAAACCTGCTCCCTTGTGCATGGGAAAGCACAGCAAAGCGAGGGGGCTGCTCAGGGATGGACCAAGCAGACATCTCCTAGGCAGCATTTCCAAGCCTGACAGCTAACCCTGAGGACAAAGATTAGAAAAGAGGCAGTAAAAGGGCTTCCCAGACAGTGTTTTGCAGGCTCCACACCACTGACTCACAGGGTGACATCCAAACCCCTTTTGTCCCCTTCAGACTCATTTCTGGAGCGGTGTTGTCCTGTCCAAGTTGTCCTCCCAAAGATTTGCACTTCGCCCACAGCGGTCTAGACACAGTCCATAAATGACTCATGACTTTGTGCTCATAAGCTCTTCCTTGCTTCCAGCTCTTAATTTAGATCTGTGCTTCAAGAGCCGAGATCTGGGCGTCAGCCTTCACCTTGGATCTTTGCTGCCCACGTCTCTGCAGTCAGTGACTGTGCTAGTCCCACCTGCAGATGAGCCCGGCCAGCACTCATCCGCGCAGGGACCTTATTTGTGCAGAAATAAGCTCAGCCCCACTGCCCAGAGCAGCTCCCATCGCTGCCCTTTGCAAACCAGCAGAGAGTATGGCTGGGCAGCTTTTCCTCCAGCGATGTCCACAGACACCCCCAGGGATGCTCAGGGACAAGCTCCTGGTGTCCCATGCTGCCCGTGCCCTTCCTCACTGAGCTCAGACCTTCTCCTTCTCTACCCATGCATTGACAGGGGGGCAGGGCAGGGCATAATCTCCTCCTGTGCCCCATCAGGGCCCTTCCTTGGGTCCTGCAAGAGGCATCAATCACCCCGAGGTGGATTCAGCCTCAGCAGTGGCCTGTGCAAGGTGCACAGTCACCCTTATGGCCACAGCTCCCACACAGCATTCCCAGCCCAGGGTCTGCAGGCATCTTGCCCAGCCTGCAAGCCAGCCTTCAGGGCATGGTCACCCTCGCTTGCCCAGGGTACCCCAAATCACACCCTGGGCCTGTCTGATCAGTGCTCAGGCCACACAAGAACAGGAGCCCTGAGTGAGTTATTGCCTCGTTTGCTCTCATCCGGCGCTGCCCGGGTGGACAGGAGGGGGAGATCTTTACCATGACAAGTCCCAGTCTGCGCATCAGCAGATGAGCTCCAGATCTAAGCTGTTCGCTTCTACAGGGGACACTGCACACCGTAAATCCCCTGAAAGCTAAAACCTACACCAGTCTCTCAGTGCCAGATGACCTGGCTGCTTCCTGCACATCTCCCTGCCATGCATGGCACCATCTGCATCCCTGCACCATCCAAGCTGGAGATGAGGCCGCCTGTTCCCTCCTTGCACCGGTCATTCCTTGGCAGCTCCCCAGAGCTGCTTTTCACCCACTCTGAGTATGTTTTTCCCCAGAGAGGTCACTCGTTCATTCTCTAACAGCTGCACATCCTCACAGGGCATGTTTATCTTACACAGAGAATACTACTCAGTGGGGTACATTTTCCACTGGAATTTCCATCTGCCTTTATATTTGAGTTTCATTTTCAGGTCAAATCTTTGACACAGAATACAAGTAAAACACCCTCCCTTCCCCTTCCTTAACATTCCCTTTGCTGCAGCATGTTCTAAAAAGCTTCTGACGGGTGCAGGGACTCTGCATGCTGATGTTAATGCTCCACACTTATGGAGCATCTCCATCTCAACGCAACTCATGAGACACTTGTTGTAGCTTGGCTGAATTTTAAATACTGCGTCATTGCCCCTGGTATATGCAGCATTCCCCTTTGGAACGTGGCTGGATTTAGGGCACACACATCCCCTATTCACAGAGCTATGTGGGCAGGAAAGGGCTGATCCAAACGGTGCTCGCACACAATAGCATCCCCCAAAGGCCGGATGCTGCCAGCTGAGCTGGTCAGCGAAGCCCAAGGCACAGCTCCAGCTCCTCTCGGGAGCCCTGGGCATAGAGCACTCAGAACGCTGGATACACAGACAGCAGTGCTCCCAGCACTCTGGCTGTTCCAGAGCTGTGAGCCCTTGTGTCCCAGCACCAGCAGGGATAGCAGTGCTCGCATCTGCAGGACCACAAGTTGTTGTCCCAGAGTTTTCTGGTTCAGTTTGGGGATTTTTCCCCACTGAGATGACCCAGGGCATCTCTGCATCCTGTCATCACCAGCATCCTCAGCGGCATCCCTGTGGGGCAGCCTGACCCCAGCAGCTTTCCCCTAAACTGGCTGTGGAAACACCAGGAACAACAACCACCATCCCCGTGGCTGTAATCTGCCCACTCGGGAGCTGGAAATAACCACCGTGGGTGTCACCTCCACAGAAAGAGCTCTGGAGTGCTCTGCTACAGCGCCTGAGGCACACCAGGTACTTCAAATTGCAGCCTTTGCTCCTGCAATGTGCTTTTTATGGTGCTTTGCTGTTTACGGAGATGGGAAAGGGCAGAAGACTTCCAGAAACCATCCCCCTGCCTCTGAGGGGGCTGTGATGGAAACAGCAGCAGCGTCCAAGGCAGGGCTTTGTTTTCCTTGGGGTGGTGCAGAGGTGGCTGCCTGCTCCTGCCTGCTCCTGCCTGCTGACAGGCGGCCTGAGGTCACGCTGCCTTCTTCACTGATGCCATGGCAAGGACAGAATCAGTGCCCAGCTCTTTACAGGTGCCTCATGTGCCCCATCTGGGATAGGGGGGACCAGAATTAGGGCTCCATCTTTTACCAAGCTCTGATGCACCCTGGTGTGAAATTCACGCTCCTTTCTAGGCTGGAGATGAGGGTGACAAGAGGACAGGCTGGTGGCCATGGGCCTCCAGAGCCACCCACTGCCTGGAACCGAGAACTCCCCCAATTTCTGCCTAAGATGTCAAAGCAGCGACCCGTCTGGCTCCACAGACAGAAGAGGCAACGAACGGCTTCTCCTGACACTTTACTCCAGTGGCTACTTACCCACAACTAATGATTCTGGGGGGCTTTGCTGACTCACTCATCTGCACTTACCTAGATTCAGCTTTGAGCGCGCCTTGCTCTGATCTTTCATCTGAAGCTCCCCTTGCATGCTCCTCTGCACTGCAGTCTTACACTGGAAGGCATTTTTGCCAGCCCTAAGTCATACAGATAAGAAAACGATTATTTATTGTAGGATTTTCCTGTTAACAACAATTATGATCTCAAGCTTTTGCCGCACTGTGAAGTTATTGAGCAACAGAGTGCCCAGGAAAGCAGGAAGCACAAACAAACCGGGAGTTCCCATCCATAGCTGCTAGACACTGAATTTAAAATAAGATACTGAGCAGCGGAATTAAGAGCAGAATTCCTGCAGCCAGCTTTTCTTAGAACTGCACAAGCCAAGCTCTACAGCCCTGGCACAAATATTTCAGAAGGAACATAATTAACTCCTTGCACATTTTCAGCATAGAAAGAATCACTGCTGAGCTTATGGTGAACCCAGAAACCAAGTGATTTTCCTTGGAACAACCAAGAATGAGACTATGCTGGAGGAAGTTCGATTTCTGAGTGATGATATGTCTACTAATGGTTAACCACGAGGATGGATGTGGGGTTTCACTTGGCCTGGAGATGAAACCCTCAATTCCAGCATCCTCCGCATCTTTGGGGAAGGACATGGTTATAAAGCCTGAACCCAAGCTCAGATCCCAGTTTTGAAGCCTGAGCCAAGCCTTGATTGAGCTTGGCCACCCTTCAGAGGGCCAGCTGCAGGAAGTGTTGCATCTGACACCATGCGAAGATTCCTGCTTTTTGCTCCTAATTCAAGCCTCATGCCTGATTACCAACAACACACTGAGACTGCAGACCCACCTGAGCACCAGGGGACTGGTAAGGGCTCATGGCTGACAGAGGGTGACCGAGAGAAGCAGGGACCAGGCAGGTACCTGAACTGGGACCATCAGCAGGAGGCTTTGCTTGGGTGGGACCAGAGAGCTCAGACAGGACATGGTACAACAGGAGATTCAGATCAGCCCCTTGGCACAGGAGCATTGCAGACAGTGAAATTTTGGGGCTAGACTCTGGCATTTGAGCCAGCTGCTGCTTTTCCTGGGCAGAGCTGGCTTATGGCAGAGCAGCTCCCATTGCAAGCAGCCATGCATTGTCTAAATGCTCAAAGACGGAGGAGAGATGGAGAAAAGCACCTGTAACCAGAGCAGGAAAACAAAGCCATGAGAAGCCTGCCCGTGGCTGGGAGCGGCACGGCTGGCACTGCTGTTTGTCCATTCATCCATTCATCCATCTGTGGGTGCCCAGACAGCCTGGGCTCTCCTCTTATGTGGTCTGGCCTCTTGCCCAGTGTCCTGCTTGGACACCGAAGGTGAGCGGCAGGGGGACGGTGACATTCGTCACTCAGCTTAACCTCCCTGTGTGCCAGGAACCGGGTCCTGAGCAGGGTGTGGATAGGGTCCCCCATGCCTGAGTGTGCTGAGCAGGAGCCAAGTGGCATCCTGAAGATGCCACTTCACCCCTGCATCAGCACACTGGGCCATGCCAAGTGCTCCCTGCCCAGGAGGGTTTCTTACACCATCACCAAATATTTCAACCAACAACAACAGATTAGTTTTACAGCATCCCTTCCCACTGTCTCCAGATGCTTTTCCCCTAGGAAGCAAAGCATAGGAGAGGTGTGCACAGCCCTGCACTTAATCACACTCTGCCCACTGGCAAACACCCAAAACAAGGTACCTGCACCCTGTGCATCATTCCTGGGTCCTCATCCTCCTTGTGTGCCAGAGGTGAGACCACAAGGGTGGTGTCACTCATGACACACATTAGTGGCTGCCAGCTCAGTGGTCCACACGAGCGAGATGCTGGGAGACAGCACTGCAGCAGAGCACAGGAAGGATGATGCTTTATATTTGTCTCAGCTTGAGCCTGCAAGGGGGAAAGGGCACTTGTAAAAGTGGTCATGGCCACGGCTCTGCCCTGGCAGCGCAGCCCAGGGCCCATGGTCCCTGCTCAGGCCCTGGTATCTGGGAAGAGCTGCAGCTCCCGCACTCAGTGTGCTGCAATGAAAGCATCCACTTGCACTGGACAGACCAGCCTCAGCAGCGAACACTGTGAGTGATGTCTTAAAATGCAGATGATAATCAGGCAATCGCCTCTACTGCAAAGCCCAAACGCATCCCCTGAGTCCAATTCCTCCTCCTGACCATCCTTGGCTGAGCTTTTGCTGTTCTCCATCCAGTGTGTTCTTTCCATACAGCAGGTCCCACACATCTGGCTTGCACTGTGCACTGGGAATTAGCACTTCAATTCCCCACATGAGGCAATGGGATTTGCTGCTGCAGCCAGTGCTGCTCGTGTACGTGTCCATAGGCTTGGTCTGAACCCAGACAGGACACAGGAGGCAAGACCTTCCTGGCAAGGCTCCTGCTTCGGGGCTGGGTTGAGCGCTGGAGCTGGGACTGTCATTAAGTTAATGACCAGACTGCAGAAGGCTATGGGTGGGAGGTGGGAGAGGCTGTAAGGTAATTAGAAAGTGGATCTTCACTTTGTTTTCCTGTCTCCCCATGGATGCCACCAGTTTGCTGGGATGCTGCTGGGATGTCCCAGCTTGAACCAGCAGCTGGGGTGCCACAGCCTCAAAGCCACATATGGGTCACATGTGGCTTTGAAGCCTTGCAGGAAGGTGAGACAGGAGCTGAACCAGGGCTGGGATGGCATAAAATGGTCAAATCGAGCCTGGCCAACCTCATGGCATAGAATGGTTTGGGCTGATGATGACAGCAGGCATTAGTTAAATTAATTCCTACAGTTTTGGTCACACTTTATACCACATATTCCACTTACATAGGGTAAAACCTGGCAGATAACTATTTCATTTGATCATACTGCTTGAGATAAAATCACCTTGTCACAAACACTGACTAGCAAGCCAATGCATTCCGCTGACAAGCACAAAATGATCTATTACATATTTATCATACTCTTGGCCTAATCATTTATGAAGACCTTCTAAGGGGTTCCGCAGTCCAAGGAATTCAAGCCGTGCCTTGCACTGGCATCTCTTTGGAGGAACGCAGCCCTTGCAGGCTGCATGTACTAACAATAACCCCAGAGCCACTGTGCCGCAGCTCCTGGAGCAACCAGAGCACAAGGAACCTCTTGCTGACCTCTAATCCTTTCCTGGGTGAGGAAATCCATCCCACGCGATGGATTCCGAAAACCTGCGATGAATAAAAGCCCTGTTTACCCGAGAGATGTTCACTCTGCATGTTCAGGCTCTTTTTGGATCGCCCCAAAGCTGTACCTGTCAGCCCGCAGGGTACTTCAGGAATGCCTTGGAATGGGCAATTGGTGGAGAAAAGCCAGAGCCTGGATTCCTTAAAAACATTCTACCTGTTAAAATAGTGCTTTCCATTCCCATCCATAGTGTCTGAACTGCCTGGGAAGTGACTGTGTTACCCAGGTGGCTGCAGTCAGGAGCAGGAATGGGGAATGAGCCCACGGGAGGTGATGCTGCTTGATCACAGCTGAGTCACGTGCTCTGGAAGAAACGGGATTTCTGCTTTAATGGAGAAAACAACACGTTCCCAAGCGAAACAACGGGAGTGTTTCCACTGAACTCACCAGAGCCCGGCTCAGGAGACACTCATCTCATTAAGGACAAAACCTCAGCAGAGTCCTGGGTGTTGCTGGCTGGAGGCTCCAGCACAATCTTTACCTGATCATCCATTGACAGCTGCGATTAAATATCATCAATGCAGCCACACTTGTTCTGAGGGGGTGCTTAACAGAGGCCATGCAGAACACTTCAATCCTACATAAAGGATTGTAGCCAAAGTCAAGGACAATTCTAATGCATTTGAGTCAACCCCCATCTTGTTTTAACCCATGGCAGGTGAGATACTTCTGGTTTCCTTCACACAGTAGCCATGCACTCTATACTTCAGGAGAAAACAGGCTCACCTTAGCTGGTCACCTCCTGGTTTCAGGGTCCAGCTGTGGGACCAAGGTAGCATTTGGGCATCAGAGGTTGAAATGAGGCTGTGCTGATGATTTAGTGTGCTCAGCTGCAGGCACCAGGTTCCACCAGCCTCTGATGCAACAGGCAGTCATGAACACGCAACATTTCTGCAGTGATCTCAAGGAAACATCCATTCAAGTAAGTCAGGAGGAGTCTAAAGAAAAAGGAGCAGAGAGGAGGCATTGCTCTGAGAAGAAAACCAGGCAGAGACATTTTAGCAACATGATAAAGCTCCCCACCCAAGTTGCCAAACCCATCAATGCTGTCTTTATAATGCAAGCAAAGGGGTGAAGTCTGCAGTGACGGGAAGGGAGAAGGACTTGACTCCTTTTCCGTGGCCCCCAGCATGTGTGGTTATTTCGGAGCTCGCCTGTTATTGGCAGCAGGACCGGCCCTCAGTGCTCAGACTCAGATGCTCGCGGGGTTTGGGATCTCACATCAAAGCCGCTGGTTTGGCTGCAGCAGCGGTGATAAAGCTTGGAACCAAACCCAAACTTCTCAGAACTTCACAGCTCTTCCGGCCCCATGCGGGCTCGTCCCTTCTCGCTGCTGCCGGCAGCACGCACGCTGCACTGCTCCAGCACCACAGCTCAGCCAGGCCTGGCTGCAGTGGAGAAGTGAGTTCAACCCAAACGTTAAAGTCCTTGCTGCTTCTTTAGAAACCTATTTCTGATCTTTGGGGTTCTTCCTTCCACAGCCCAGGAGGAAGAGCAGTGCCATGGGCTGCCCCCTGCTCCTGCACACAGAGCCGGGGCCACCCCAGAGCAGATGCCTGGGTCCAGCTCCCAGTGAGGATGTCATTCATTCCCAGTGGTGGTTTTCTCTTAGGGAACACAGCATAGGAAGCTGCGGGAATGGGAGGAAAGAGGAGAGCCAAGAACACGGCTGGGTTTGAACAAACACTCTCCAAACTGGGCTCCAGCTTACTGTCCTAGTGCAACCGGCGGTATCACCTGCTCAGCAGCTGCCATCCCCTCTTACAGCAATCTCCTCTTGGAATATTTTCCTTTCTCCATGGGGCACCAAATAACTGGAGTGTGGTGTCTCTCAGCTTAGCATCCTGGAGGGAGCTTTCTATTCTGCTTTGAGCTATTTAATCATTTTGTTGGGCTTCTACCCAAAGAAATAAGGCTCTTTATGTTGTCTTTGGTTCAGGTTCTCTCTCTCATGCTTTTTAGTTCCCATAAAAACTTAACGTGTTCCTGCCAAAAGTGTAATAGCAGGGCCATGAGTGGTTGTATGTGTAAAGTACCGACTCCATGGTCATAAAAGTATGAGAACAGCAATAGTATTTAGCAAGGAGAGACAATGGGAGTGGAAAATAGCATTCATTCAGCTTCTCTTTTGCAGTCAAAAGCAGCTGGCGAGCACTGAATTCACCCTAAAAATAGCAAAAAACCTTAAAGGACATATGTGTAAAGGAAGAAGCCATTTCCAGTTGAGCCGCTCTGCTGAAGCTATCCATAAACACCCTTGAGTGCACAGACCTTCAGGTAACCAAAGGGAGCATCCCAGCCTGCTCCTTGCTCTGCTGGCTGATGTGTGAGCTTGGCCGAGATCCTGATCTGAGCTTTGGGATATTTCTTTCTCTTTCCATCCAGCATCAACCCAGGAGACTTCTGAGCACCTCTTACCCTCAGATTAAGGTTTAGGGAAAGCTTTAGTTCCAGGAAATTACACAATGCCACTGATCTCCATTAATGCTCTACAGCATTAAAGCCTCGCGTACCACGTTGAAAGCGTGAAGGCTTTCTTTCAGATAAGTTTCGGCAGACAGTTGGCTTTAAAAACTAAACTACTACAAGAAAAGTCTGATCTCTTGATAGAAAAATGAATCTGGGGACAAGACACTGAGAAATACTTCATTTCACCTGCCTGAACGCTGTGGTAAAAATGGAGTTTGGAGCTATACCTAGCTGGTCCATCACCTGCTTTCAAAAGCCACCAGGAACCATGAAGCTTGTGAGCTCTTGCGGGTTGCTTCACCACCCTCATCACAAAATATCCATGAAGTGGGAACCCGTGTTCTCACCTGCCAAGAGCACTTCCCAAAAACCCTGCCGGTGTTGAACAAGGATCTGTGAAACTTCACAGCTTCCAAACACACAGAGTCTGAGCACGCCAGCGCTGAGATGGACATGGCTTTTGTGCCATCCAGGAGCAAGGGCATCAGCAGAGGAGGCTGTAAAGCTTGGTTGGACTCCCTGGGGAAAAGCGGATCCTTTGGGCTTTGCAAATAGCTCCAGAGCAAAAGCGAGCATTGAGGAGGTGCAGATATGGGGGGGACTGGTTTAGGGACACTTTATAGACCTAGATAAGAACCCAAACAGCTGCCAGCACAAGCCAGCATATAGCTGAGGAAGCGCTGGGCTGATAAAGAAACACTTGGTAGGCGCTGGGTGACTTGCCAACCAAGACCAAAATGGCTCTGGAGAAAGGGCAGTGGGGAAAAGTCTAAAATCATTTGTGCGTGTGTATTGACTGTGAGTTCAGCTGGTTTATTATGATTCAATACCTCTATCTGCAGCAAACTCCGGGCTGGTAGTCAGCAGGAGAGAGAAGGGACTGAGGCTGGGATGGCAGAGGATACTTTTCTCTTTACAGCTGTTTTCCTTTCCTAGGAAATCTTCTGTTCTGATCAAGACCCCAAGGGGACACGTCTGGGAGTAAGGCACGAAGCCTATGTCCTGATGACAGTGTCTTTATGTGCAAGGTTTCAGCTTTTAACAACCCAGCTTGCAGACATTTTTACCTTCTTTGGCTATGGGGAGCCACCAGAAGGGGTGGTTTCCCCTCCTTGCAGCTGCAGTTGCAAATTTCAATACTTAAGAGTTTACAGCCAAATATTTAGGGACTATATGTATATATATGTGTGTGTGCTGCAAATAGCTGCAATCCTTCATATCTCCCAGGCCACTCTTAAGTACCACGGCAGACTCACACTGTATACCAGCTCCCTCCTAATATACCAGTAGCACAGCTCAGTGGTAAAGACACATTTTTACAGTCTATAAATATATATAAACAGTGACTATATTCTATTTCCCATAATATAGCCATGGGAATACATGACATATAAAACAATTTCCCACATCTAGATTTGCACTGTGCTCTGTCTTTTTCTGTTCATAAATCCATTTCTCCAAAAGCACTGTGGAAATTTGTATATGGAAGAGAGTATGTTCATGAGAGATTTTAAATGTAGTTTCTAGGCTGGAATCCATCACATAAATTTGAATATACCTGGAACACATGTGGGATTCTGGTTCCCAGCCACAGCACATCCTGATCCTGTGGCTGCAATGGCAGCTCTCACCCCCCAACATTCACAGCATCTTCCTCTTGCTGGTCTGATGATGCCTTTGGGTTTCAGCACAGCATCTGCTGAAACATGGATCATGACCACAAAGTGTATTGCAAAAGGAGGTTTCAGAACGATCTCCATGTGTTTCCCAGGCCCCAAGGAGAGCTCAGGAGCCCCATGGGAAGCAGCACTCCCAAGCCTGCGCCTGTTGCTCCTGAGCAGCTAGTAATGCCCCATGCACAGTTACACCCCTTGCACCAGCCAGAGCTCTGCCTGTCCCTTTTGACCAGCCTTATTGAGACCCAAGGGCGCACAAACATGATATAATCTAGACACAAAGTTCCTTTTTTCCATATACAACTGACCAGTGTATGGGCACATCTCCTGCTTACTGCCAGGCAGCCAAAGCCTCCTGCTCCCTCTCATCTCCCACAATACCTAATGTTTGTTATGATCTTTAGCATGCGTGTGCCTTGGCCAGGTGAGGTGCAGAGTGCCAAGATATGAAGTAATATTTGCTATCTGGCATGCAGTGTGTGTTGCAATACCTAGTCATAATCATGTTTGAAAGCTATAATAGTGGAGGGAGTTATTAACCTGGGCTCCCTTCCTGCCTCTTGTGGCTTTCAATCAGACACTGGGTGTTTTTCAGACTTCTTTTTCTCAGTGTATAATTTTAGTCCGTACGTCAATAGAAAGCAAAAAGAAAACAGAATTTATGATGATAAAATTAAAAGGACAGAGTCCTGCCGCCGAGTGAGGAGACAAACCCCCCATCCCTCCCACACTGGAGGAGCATCACCTTGGGGCTGTGTCACCGCCAGAGCCATCATCCACCGTGTGATTCACCTGCCCTGAGCCAGCCTGGGTACCAGATGGGACCCCCGGGCTCCCTCCCATCCCTTTAAAAGCCTGGCAGGAGCTGCAGTGTGTGCCAAGCACTTGGTGCCACCAGCCCTGCCGAACCCCATCACATCTCTTGCAGCCCGGTGGCAGGGAGAGGCTGAGCGATGGCTGAAGGGGAGATCACCACCTTTGCCGCCCTGACTGAGAAGTTCAACCTTCCCCCGGGGAACTACAAGAAGCCCAAGCTCCTGTACTGCAGCAACGGCGGCCACTTCCTGCGCATCCTCCCAGACGGCAAAGTGGATGGGACCAGGGACAGGAGCGATCAGCACAGTAAGCAAACCCGATGCGGCTTCTTGGTGCTCCTTGCACCTATGATTTTATCAGGCAGGAAGGGGGGAGCTGGGGAAGATGGGCTCTGTACCAAGTTCTATTTCCTCCTTGTGCCAACATGCCTTCCAGGACACGCACCAAACACACCCATAGCCCAGGCAGGCACGGTATGTGTGTTATTTCCCATCTGCAGGAGTATTAAATCTGAAACTGGTCATGAGCGTAATCACAGGCAGACAGACCGCACGGGACCCAAGTGCTAATTGCATAGCTGGCAGCTGGAAGAAAAGGCTTAGGAGCAGCCTCACATCCTACACGCACACAGCCATCACATAGTGCTATGGTATCTTTGCATTTGCTCTGGGGTGGAGGATTCAGCACAGTAGCCATAGAGGCTACTCTTGCTTTGACCATGCCCTGCAAAGCCATTAGACAGGAGCTGAAACCTGTCTCAGACACCAAGGCAGCCTTTGTCCTGGCAAAGCAAGCCCTGCCACCTTGGAGTGAGCGTTTCCTCTCAGGCTGCACCACGCACACAGGCAGCAAGCACAGGCAGCACTGCTGCCCATGGCCCCGCTGCGCCCCGGCACGCTCACACCTCGCTGGCTGCCGGGCTGGGGCTGCGTGTTGCAAACCTGTGCCAGAAAGGAACCTCCTGCGGATGATCGCATAAACTTGGGCCCGGGAACCGACAAATATTTACAGAGGAAACTCCTGAAGGGCAGCGTGCCAGCGGAGCAGCCCTGCAGAGGTGCCTGCCTCCGAGCACCGCAGGCCTGCCCCTGCGCCTGCAGGCAAGCCAGGACCATATGGGAAACCTGGGGGTAAAGGCAAGGAGAGAAGACCCCAGAGAGGGACAAGGCACCGGAACACTCACAGTTCATCCGAGATCCAGTATGCAAGGCTGCATTAGAGCCCATGCTGGGGCTTTGAAAGCTGCCCACGTGTTTTGCTCCAGATAGATATCAAGAATCCACATTGCTATTGTAAATTGCCTTGCCCAGCACTAGGCCCAGGGTCAGGGAGGATCTCCAAAGAGAACAGAAGTACCTCACTCCAAGGTCCTGGCATCCAGCCCTGCAAAAGGAAGCCCTCACCATGCACTTTGCTGCTGTGTGGGCATCTCAGGTTTGCACTGGGAAATGAAAACTTACCAGGATGCTGCAGACCTTCAAAGGATGAAGCCTGCACTTGTTTCCACAAACAGCTCTGTCTCCTCTGTTTCATCCCATCACTTCACAGAAGGAAGTATCTGTACAGGCCTGGAAAAACACAAGAATTTGTGTGTGAGCTCCTGAACCTCACATTCTGCCTCCCTCTGTGGCCGGAGACCCGAGTGTCCCCATCAGTAGCTGGAGGGTCCCCTCACTCCCCTCTCTTGAAAACAGGTTTTGGGACAGTGTCACCATTTTTATCTCATAGAATCAAAGAATCATGGATTGGTTTGGGTTGGAAGGGACCTTAAAGATCATTCCATGGGGAGTTGTGGGGGAAGTAACCAGACAAATAGAAACGTTAACTCTGCTGTGTTAGGTACAGGACGCTGAGTGGAGGAGGGAGGCGGCCCAGACACTCTGGCCTGCACCTGACCCTCTCACCTCCCACAGTACAAGACCAATAAGGAGCTTTTTTTGCCCTGGAATTCCCAGTTGGGGCTCAGGATCAGTGCCAGGGACAGAAAGCTGGTGCCCAGTGGGCTGCATGAACCAACGCAGCATCACCCAGCCCAGCCTGTGTAGGCTCCGCTCTCGGTTCATTATCAAAGTCATGCCGGTGCCACAAACTAGGACAATCTAAGCTGCGGCTCATGGCTTCCTGCAAGAGGTATTTTCTTAGGATGAAGACCAGCCCTTTCTCCACTCTTTGTCTATGATGTGCCGGACAAAGCCATGCACAGCACACTGCTGGATGGGATGCTTTGGGTCAGGGGTTTTCAGGCATCTGAAGTCTGCCCGTCCCTTGGTTTAGCTCTCAAAATACTTCTGCGTATGTCACTCCCTAAGTGTCTTGTCAAAACCACATGAGAAATTGGTAAATTACAGCCAGAATTAAAACCCCAATCTCCTGTGTCCCATTCCAGAGCCCTAACCAAAAGGCTGCTCTTCCTTTGATGTAAAATAAGGAAAAAATTGGTCTTTGGTTCCTAAAGCATGGCTGTGGGGTTTCTTTGAAGGAGAGGGTACAAGGACACACTTTTATTACATGCTGCACTGTTTCCTATAAACTCTTTATAAACCAGGCTTCAGAACAAAACCACCCTGCTCGCTTTCCAGGCAGCTTGGACGTTATCTCTGGCAACATTTTGTTGGGTTTCTTCCCCCTTTTCCTATTTTCCTTTCACTTCTGTTGTTGCTTTATTTTAACTTTCAGTTCAGCTCCAGCTGAGTGCGGAAAGTGTGGGAGAGGTGTATATAAAGAGCACCCAATCTGGGCAGTACCTGGCGATGGACGCCAATGGGCTGCTCTATGGCTCGGTAAGTAGGAGGTTTAGGTGGGACCAGACATGGAGAGGGTTTGAGGTTTGCAGAGATCTCGAGGCTCTGAGTAATGCAAACCACAGGCAACAATTAGGCTCTGTTTGTTATTTTGGCAGCTGGACAGCCACTCTTCATCTGGCTTTATTTTGGGGGGAAAGAAATAAATAACCAAATAACACCATTTACCACCCAGGCAGCCCCAGGCAATGGCCCATAGCCACTGAGCAAAGACCTCCTCACACTTTAACTCTGCATCCTGACTACACCAAACCCTGTGCTGGAGGCAGCAGCAGCATCCACAACATCCCAGTGTGAATGGGATGGTGCAAGGCAGGAGCTTACTCCCCTGTGCCTAGGAACTGTATGGCACAGAGTGACCAAAAATAATGTGGGTCTTTAAGAATAGCCCCATTTAGAGCAAAGTGTGTGACACATAATCCTGGTTGCAGACTGCTCAGCCTTCCCAAAGAGCTGTTTTGTCCCCTTTGCTCATGCTCTGAAACTATGGCTGCCACCGCAAAGCTTAGTGCCAGAGCAGGAGCCGGTGCCAGGACCAGCTTACAGAGTGGGGCTGGGCTCAGGTATTGCCCAATAAAGTGCCCAGATCATGGACAGATTACTGCAGGAGTAGCCCAGGGGACTACATTAAGGTTACTGACCTCCATGCTTTGAATATGCACTTCACTGGGGCACGGAGATCAGAGGTCGGTCTGGACACATCCCAGCAAAAGAGTTCCCAGGCTGGGGTTGCTGCACTAGGGATGTACATCCTCCTCCCTAGAGCATCACCCCATCTCACTGTGGCTCCCCGGGGCTCTCTTTCAGCAGTTACTGGGTGAGGAGTGCCTGTTCCTAGAAAGGATTGAAGAAAACCATTACAACACGTACGTCTCCAAAAAGCACGCGGATAAGAACTGGTTCGTAGGTCTGAAGAAGAACGGGAACAGCAAGCTGGGGCCGCGGACTCACTATGGCCAGAAGGCGATCCTCTTCCTCCCGCTGCCTGTCTCGCCTGACTAAGCACTGTCCCAGAGGCTCAGAGATGACCCTGAACCCCAAATTCCAACTGTCACCTCCTCCTTTTCCCTCACTCTCTCTCTTTTGTCTAGTACGACAGAGCCAAACGTTAGAGCTCTGAGCTTTAGGTAAAGGCTTTACCAAAACAAAGCAGAGCTCCTCTGCTCCGCATGAAGCTTTGCAGAGATGAGGTGAAAAGCCCTGACACCCCCCCCAGGTCCAAGGGCGCCCACCACCCCTTCCCTCTGCCGGTGCATGCCACGACCAGGCTGCAGGTCCTGGGGACACTGCAGGCAGGCACCCCAAAACATGTCCAAGGGCACCCAGGTTACCAGAGGAATGCACGCTTGTACTGTCCCCTGCCATCCTAAGGTCAACGTCCCCCCGGATACTCTGTACTAATGTATTTAACCATCTAAGTATGTAGCTTCTAATATGCCCTTCAAGCAATTTAACACTGCAGCAACAGTCATGCTACCAAGCGCCAGCCTGGTTAAATTATACCCTTGGTGTATTAAGCTAAACTAGAATCAGCCAGAAGTTCCAAGCCCTGGACATGTTACCCTCCCTTTCAATGTGCATATTGCTATATTTCATGCTAGAACCTGCCACATGTTATTTCTATTTATTTATTGAGTAAATATGTCTCTTCTACAATCTGTTCACACATAATTCTAGGCAACAAAGCCCCCTAAGGTTGTCCCAGTGAGGGTGGGATGCAGTGGGGGTGACTAAGGTCTGATGCTGAGGGTATGATGGTGCAGCAGGAACAATCTGCCTGATGGTAACAGCGCATTGCATCCCATTCCGGGAGGCTTCCTTATCTCATCCTGATTTCATAGAATGATCACAGAATCCCAGACGGGTTTGTGTTGGAAGAGACCTTAAAGATGATCCAGCTCCAACCCCTGCCATAGGCAGTGACACCTTCCACTAGAGCAGCTTGCTCCAAGCCCCTGTGTCCAGCCTGGCCTTGAACACTGCCAGAGATGGGGCAGCCACAGCTTCATTGGGCAATCTAAGCATCAAAGCACATGTAATATAACCCATGCCAAGTGCACACAATCCCACTATAACAGGTGAACGATTAATGACTCATCAGCTCTGCTGCCACTACAAACCATGCGCACACTTTTAATCACCTGAACAGTGAGGTGAAACTCTCAGTCCTCAGGGAAGGGGGTTCCAGGCCAATGGAGGGCAAGGAGTGGACGCACAGCTCTCTGCAACCCTTTATCTGACAAGAGCCACCCCATGAGGGTATCATCTTCATCCTTCCGTGTGCCCACATCCTACACCTGCAGGGACATAGTTCCCTCAACAGGTTGAACCCCTCCCATCTCTACCTCCTGTGCTGCCACCGACTTGTAATTGCTTAACTGTGGTGGGTAAGAGCTGAGAAGTTTGACATTTAAACCAGGCAGTGGCCAGTGAGAACTGAATATCTGCCAAAACCTCACATTTAGGTCAACGAGTTGCAGGAGAAATGTCAGGAGAAGGACCCAGCTATTGCGAATGTCTCAGGCACCTGCGAAAGGCAATAGACAGTGTTCCAACAGCAAACACAAAGCTGGGCAACACAGGGCGATGTGGGTAGGCAGCAGCATCAACACATTAAACACTGTGGTCACTTTCCCTGTGACAGGCTGGGCTGTCACTCAAGTCGGAAAGTGAATGGCTGCGTGACCAGGAGAGAGCCAGGTTTCTAATGAAACAGGAAAGCTGGAAAGCGCAATGCCAGATTTAGCCGTGCTGCCTTCCAACACCTCATTAACCACAGGGCATTCCTCTTATTAGACTGCTGCTGCTCAGAAGTTACCACCATAGGTACACGCTCAATGCCCAACTGGGGGAAAGCATCAACACTTTGTCTGAAAAGTAACCCCTAAGGAAGCCGCAGTAATTGCTCCAGAGATGGACACGCAAGGATGACATTGCCCAGGGAAACCACGCTCCCTTTGGGGAGTTCTGTCCTTAGGGCGAGAGGTGACAGAGGGGAAAAAAGACTTCAGGGATTTAATAAAATCATTGCACTTGAAGATCTTTCCCACTAAGTGCAGTGAGCACAAGTGTGCTGCGAGAGGGATTCTGGAATGGGTCGGAAGGAAAAGCAAGTGCTGCTGCACAGAGGATGAGCTAGGGAGGCATGGCTGGGTGGGAAAAAAGACAGCAGTGTTCAGATGCTGGGTTAAATTTACAGCATTCCAATCCAGCAGCAGCCAAATGGGGCTTGATCTCAGCCTTTTCCAGCTTCCACTTAGTGCTGTCTCCTGGTGGATCCTGCAAGCTTTCACATCCTAAAGAAGTGGAAGGAGGCAGCGCTGCAGGGAAGGTCCTGTGTGGTCCCACAACCCCTTCTCCCAGGGCACACACAACATCTAAAGCTCTGCAGAGATCTTAAGAGACTGCAACCTCAACAACGTGCCACCAGCCAGGCAGAGCACCAGGGTGCTGAGGGCTCTGAGTCCTGTCTGCTCCCTCCTCCTGTTTGGCTCCAGAGTCCTCCGCGGAGATTTAAAGCTCGACTGCCAGTTCCTGTTAGCTGTTTATCCTGCACCAGGAAGAGGGGCATGAAAAGTCACACAAGCCATTGCACTGGGAGAGCTGAAGCTATTTGTTAAAAATATCACACTTTACATTAAATAAACAACTCTCTGACATGCTGCCATCCGTTAGGGAAGAATGTAAATCTGGGTCTAATGGCTCCCATATGTTCCTCATGTATGACATGAAAATGCCCAAGAAAGGTAAAAGCTGGGTAAGGCTGGGCCGCAGTGCTGGGTTTAGCCAGGTTGGACAGGCTTGGTTAGCCTGGTCTAGTGGAAGGTGTCCCTGCCCATGGCAGGGGTTGGAACTGGATAAGCTTTAAGGTCCCTTCCAACCTCAACCGTTCCATGACCTTCTGAAGGCGAGCAGCAGGGCTGCTTCTGTTTCAGCTTTAGTTTTGGAGCAGGATTCACAGGAGCGAGCAGGGACGAGCTCATGGGGCGGTGAACCAAGCACCGAAAGGCAAAGAGAAGCCCAGGCACAGCATCCAGGGCTGCTGGGAGCCGGCGCTCGGGAATTGCGCTTTCCCGGCGCAAACCCAGCCGCGGATGGCCAGGAGATGGCGCTGCGGAGGCGCCGCGGCAACGCGGCGGAGCGGCAACATCTGGAGCAGCATCTGGCTGACAAATGGAGCGAGAGGGAGCTTGGAGGGGCCCGGCCAGCGGCGGATCCCCTGCTGTCTCCCTGCCCCGCTTCCCCCGGGGTGCCGGGGCTGCTCCCACACCGAGAAGCCCCCCTGCACCCTGCATGGGGCCAGGGCTGAGGGGGACCTCCGAGGCCTGGGGCAGGAAGGGTAGAGAGGGGTTAGAGTGGCAAGCGAGAACACTCATCCCACAAAGTGGCTTCTTCCTCTTCCTCTAACCCAGAGGGCTGCTTCGCCCATGAGACATCACTCAGCCCCAGCCCGAAAAGCCAAAACAACTGAAGCAAGGAAGCCTGAAATAATCTATTATTAAGGTCTGGGAACTGATGGGAATCCAAGCAAAAGGAAAGTTGGGTTTCTGCTGTTTTCCTGTGGTTGGCATTTTGGAAAGGCTGACAAAGGACACACACATCTTGAGGCTATGGGACAATGCTGTGGTGGGTGGCCAGGCCAGGGCTGCAGGGTACCACAATGCCATGAAATATCGCCCAATATGAGGCTCCAGCAAGGACCAAGGGAGACCCCAGAGCCACAGCCCAAGCCTGGCTCATGGCAGTGCTCATCCCATGGCACTGCATCCCATCCCCAGCACCCCCACTGTACCCCAGACCTCCCTCCCCACTGTCCTCAGCCTTCCTTTAGTGCAGGTACCATTGATGGTGCTGAACCCCTTCATGATGTGCCAGCTGAAATAAGCTCTTGGAATGCCACATCTGCTCTCACATGTGCCTTGATTCTGTTTATAGAGCCAGTATCTGCAGCACTTCTGAGCTATGGAGAGAGTTGGAGCAAACCTTTGCTCAGGGTACTGGGACAGTGTAAATCAGTTCACTAAAGAGGAGTGATTTCTATGGTGAAGGTCAATGTTAGGAGAATGGGAGCATTTGGCAAACCTCCACCTCGAGGCACCGCCACGGTTGGTGCAGGTCAGGCTATTTCTAAGCACGTGCAGCAATTTGTTCCGGCTACTGAGGGTGGCTTGTGGCAACTGCTAATCCCAGCCCTCGGGTCAAGCCCCTCAAGGGGAGGGAGAGGCCCCTGCTACAGATCTCACTCCTTGACACACTGAGCATCAGAAAGCTGCAGCTTAAACCTCAGTGTAATCCCCACACAAAGAGGTGGTCCCTGGTAATGGGTTTACCTGCTTAATTCTCTCCCAGGCAGTTCCTGGCTCTCAGGGTTTTCCCTTCCCCACTAATTCAGTGCTGCAGGAAACTCTGCTTCCCACATTAAGCAGATTGTCTGTTACAGTACAGACAAATGCATTTATCATGCTGAATTCCCGAGCCATTACACCGCAGCCTTTCCGGGATATGAATCCTCTGTCGCTCACATCCTCCCCTGCCCCATTTCCGGAGCTGGTCCACGGTGCATTTATCACCCAAGACAGAGCATCTCCACTCCCCCTCCCTGGAAGTACATCCTGGGTCCACCACAGCTGCTGGCAGCAGGTTCCTTCCTTGCTGCCCCTGCCCTGGACCCAGCTCACTGTAGGAGCCCAATGCCAGCACTTCAGGAGCAGCAGGCTCAGGTGCCAGGCCTGCTGCCATGCCCAAAACACACCCAGTCTCAGGACCCACCACATGCCTCAGTTTCCTCACTGCAAAAAGGAGCTAAATACCTCTTGAGGTGACACCAGTGAGAAACCAGCACGGTGGCAGAAGGGACGAGCCCCGGTGTCCTACCTGTCACACGCACTCATTGCTCTGAGCTCTGGTGGTTTCAGAGCACTTGGGCTCTGGCCTTTAGGAACCCTCATGGTCTTATCCTGCATCCTGGCCTGGCTCTGCTGGAGCTCATTTGTTCCTCTCTTCTGCTGCACACCTGAGCAGTCACCTGGGCACAGAGGAAATGAGACTGTTACTGAGAAACATAGGGCTCCTCAACGCTAATTTCATCCCGCCATGAACATTCCCCATCCACACACCCTCCTCCTCCTCTCTGCACTCCAGTCATTCGGTCCCTTCCCCTTTTCCTGCTCTGCAATAGTCACTATTGGCTTGCACAAACGCCCAGTTCTCCAAGGCTGTAGCTGACAGCTTCCATCACTTGGGGTATGGTTTTATTTAGCCATTACAGCTACATCCTGAATGTGGCCATAAAGCACATTTATCCTTTATGACTGAACTTGGTGCCAAATTAGTCTCAGTTTACAGCTCGTGCTCTGTACGTGGCATTTACCATGGGCTTTGCCATGACTATGCTGACACTAAACGCAAGTGGGAAATGAAGCAGAAAGGAAACATCCGGACAGAGGTCGATGGCACGGGCAGGGGATGAGCAGCAGCATCCCCACTGTGCCACCACCAGCCCTGCTGCCGGGGTTACCGGGGCAGCTCAGCTATCCCGGCCAGCGCCGTGCCTGGAAGTGTTTCTCCAGAGATTAGGTATTTAATCTAGAGAACAATGTACCTGTTGGACAAGAGCCTGGGCCCGGGCTCACTGCAAGAGCCGGGAAACACTGGTCAAGCCTTTCGAGTGACGACTGCAGTTGCCAGCTTGCTGCATGCATTGAAAACATGCCTCAAGTGCAGGGTAAATAAAGGAGGCAAATAATTTCCAGGCGCAGCCATGGAAAGCCAACAGCTCCAATAAATGAGGCTGCAAGGGCTTTGCTCCTCAGAGAATAAGGCCTCGAGCTCAGGTCCAAACCTTCCTCTCCAAGGACAGTTCCAGCTTTCCAAAGCAAAACCAATCGCAAGGCAAAGCCATCTGAATCCAATCGCTGCTCACTCAGGCAGATCCATCCTTGTCACCAAAGCATGGAAATTCAATATATGGGAAGAACTTGCAACAAAAAAAAGCAGTTCTGTTTATTTTCATAGCAGCGTGTTTGGCCTAAGCCCTTTGCTTTTGTAAAGCAAGTCAGTAACTCTGCTGCTTTTTTACCCTCGTTTAATTACTTTTCTAAACTAAATGAAACCCAACAGGAAGGCTGCGGGGCACAATCGCAGCATCTTTGGCGAGATGCAGGGTAGCCAGAGGTGTAATTCCAAAACAAGACGTTGCAGTAATGGATTATAAATTAAAACACCATTTTGCCAATTTTCCTCAGAGTCCTCACAGCTTTTCCCCAACTTCCCCAATATAGAAAAATACTATCATACCTTTTTCTAGCCAAACAAGCTTTCTAAGCAAGAGTTTGAGAGGGGCATCCAGCTGTGCCCTTATTACATCTGACCATAACACTCTGAACAGAGGGAAGATGGGTACAGGCAACTCAGACTTCACCATCCAGGTTCTTCCATATGCCAGGCATAATCTAGCAAGAGCAAGAAGAGGAATTTATGGGCAGGAGCTTTTGCAGAGAACATACAAGTAAATGGCAGAGCTAGAAAAGCATTAACAGGGATGGCTCGCGAGCCCCAGCTGAGCAAGGCTGGGAGCTGTCAAGTGGGAAGCAAACGGGCTGCAGTTCTGCCTCCCAGTTAAGGAACTGAGAAATATTCCCCAAATATGCAATACTGATGTCAGGTATGACGGTGCTTAGGTGAAGTGAGAGGGATGGAGCGAAGGATGCGTCGCCTGGACAAGCACAGCAGTGCAATGGGCATAGCAGGACCCTGAAGGAAGCAGGCAGGAAGCCTGCTCGCTTGGGTTTGGGTCATCTCTGTTCCCAGGCTCCTTTCTCAATGGTTTCCTCCCATTCTGGAATCTTGTTATGCAAAAAAGGATGGTGACAAAGTAGCAGGAAGGGAAAAGCAACACAACCACCTCAACAGGCTCTGAAACATCGCAGATGCCTTTCTGTTCAAAGGAAACGGCCGGTGCACAGACACTGCGCTTCAGCATCACCTCCGGGCAATGCCGTGCAGGAAAACATCACCCTCTGCTCACATCTGCATCTCTGGGCTGGGTAACTCCAGCTCAGTCACCGCTTCAGGATTTAACTTTGTGTGTTCCACGCAGTTTATATTGCGTTAAGCCCATCTAGACAGCAGTGATTTCCTTGTGCTTAACAGCCCTCCTGTTCCTCCCCGACATCCACTGCACACCACTAAGCCCAGCTGATTAACACTGCCTCCACCAAAGAGCAGAGCAAAGTACCCACAGCTCTTAAACACCATCCACTGCTCCAGGCTGCCCAGGCAATGGGCCCTGCAGGCTCTGGGGCTGGGTTTCTAAACTGTACTTTCTTGTTCATGTTTGTGAAACACATTAACTTTGTACACATGCTTTGGATACCCGCATGCACGCCACAACTTCATGGATCATCCTGCTCCCCCAGCCAGGGGCTGCTCCATCCCATTACTCCTAATCCTTCAAAGCCTTCTCTTCCTTCCATGCTAAACTGTGTGGTTTAACCCTCGCTTCTCCTTAGTAAAATACTGCTTCTGGTTGCACCTCCTGGCTCACCTCCCCACTGCCCAGGGGTCCGGGGTCTGGGACTGCCCATGTCTCCCTGCTCACCTCCCCCTGCAGCCAGTCTTGAAATTACACCCCACAAAGGAGTTAAAAGCAAGCCTGAAGAGTTGCTTCTGCCCCACTTTGGTGCCTGAACATCATCCAAAAGCAATTAGGCAGCACACAATAACCTTGTCAGCAGTCATGATGTCCTGCACAGACAAACACTGACGGCAGCAGCACCCTCCACTCCTGTCCTCTCCAGGGTTTTCACCCAAAGCCATTTCCATTCACAAGCTCAAATTCCATTTTCTTTCCCCAAAGTGCCAGCGGGCTTCCTGTGTCCCACAGGTCCTGCCCCTGCCACCATCCTCACATGGTTCTCATTGCACCCGGGGCGCAGGTACCCAGAGCAGCCCAGCTCCAGCTCGACAGCAAGAAAACCCAGCTCTCCTGCAGCGTTTTCCAGGGACAGGAGGGATCCAGCAGCCTGCACAAGAGTGTTGCTCAGATTTAATTAAGCCTGTTTAGAAACTTGCTGTCTCACTGGTGCCATTTCCACGTGTCTGGCAGCCTCAGCAAAGCTGGCATTTATCGATGGGGCCAACACAAACTGACACCGGGATGCAACCCCTTTAACTCTGACAAGTCTGCAAATAAAGTGTCAAAAGGAAGAAGAAAAGAAGAAAGAGAAGGACCCAGAGGAAGGAATCTGCATGAAGAACAACTCCATCTGGGCTTGGCATCGGCACGTGCTCACCACATCACTGCTGAAAGGGACGATGGGTTCTGGCCAGCAACAAAGCTGCTGGCTCCAGCCCCGCAGGGATCAGGCCAGCTCAAACGAAGGCTGCAGGCAGTTCCCTGCTGAATCGGGGGCCACACAGCTCGCTGCCAGGATTCCTCAAAAATAACAGAGGTGGGAGCTTCCCTGCCCCAGCACTGCCGGCCACAGGGAGCTGCCACCAGCATCACCGCTGCTTTCTGTCCCACGAAGCCATCGCTTCCTGCCTGAGCTTTATTTAGCCCATGGGTTTATTTTCTATATGGTTTGTCCCAAAATAGGGCAGTGTGTGACTTTCTAGGTATCCCTGTCCCCTGGGTTAAACCCGGCTTATGTGGGATGACACAGCAGATTGAATCAGCCATTGCTGCTGTTACCATGCTCCAGGTTCTGCCAGCTCGCAGAGGCTTTGTGGGCTTTGAGGTTTTTTGGTTGTTTGTTGTCTTTTTTTCCCTTTTTTTCCTTATTTTTCCAACTGAACTGGTGCTTTTCACACTTGCTATTGTCAGGCTCTTCAAAGGTGAGAGAAACAGCTCTGCTCAGATCTGCTTTTCAACATGACAGAATCACTCAGGGTGCCCTGGGTGACCGCTGAGCTGTGCCAATGAAGCAGTGACAGCACATCCTGTTCTGTGCAACTACACTCACCATCCCCTTAACTCCACTCACCAGGACCTTAATTCTGTGCACTCTGGGACAGAGCATTTACAAACCCAGTCCTGAAGAGGCATTTTTCTGCTCTCCAGCTGGCTTTGCCTGGGTTCTGCAGTGCCTTTGTAGGACATGTCGGAGGAATCATGAGCCAGCATTTAACATCCTAGCCCAGGGCTTTGGAGGAAAGCCCGTCTATGACCCACCACACAAGTTCAGGATGCTCCAGCATTGTGAACTAGGGATATTTTTCTCTCCCTGTCACAGGGAGGAATAAGGACAAAACACCAGCACGGAAACACTTGTGCAGTGCAGAGGTCCTGATTCCCAAGTTAAGGACAGTGAGTTCTGTTTTCCCCCTAGAATTAAGTCCTGGGTCCAAGCTAAGCACTGGTTGTTTCACATGAGAAGCTCCTTTGCTGGTGGCCTCATGGAAGGTCCATGCCTCCAAAGCACCATTACTTTTCCAGAAGGACCCTGTGATTTTGCCTGTTGTCATTCTACCTCCTGGGGAAGCATGGCCTGCACAGTGACCACAGCTACCCCAGTGCCAGGGCACACTGCTGGGACACTGCCAGCCCCACAGCCTGTCCCACTGCCTGCTCCTGCCGCCCTGCCTGTCTCCAGGCCACCAAGTGATACCAGGAGATGACAGCAGGATGCTGGCGTGGAGTCACCATCACCACTGTGACCATCCCCAGCCCAAGGATCAAGAATGAGAATTAAAAGGGAAAAAAACCCTCTTTGAAATCAGCTCTAAGTAAACACAGAACTGCTCTCACGAGCTTCAGTAACCATAAGCACAAATCTGGGTTTGGCTGGGCTCAGTGTTTTGCTTGGGCTCCTCTGCATCACATATGAAGCCTATTTTAAGATGATGTGCTTGAGCAGTCCAGTGTGTCCCTAGGGCTAATGTGCACTCCACAGTCACACAGGAGCCACTGCTGCCCCTGTGGCCATCGGCTCCCCGGAGCAGTGAGGGGCACAGGTGGCCTGAAGTACAAAATCCCTTGTTCCCTGGGCTCCCACTACCATGGGTAAGCTCTGGCATGAGCTGATTCAATATCCTCAGGGAAGGAAAAGTGGGGAGAGGTAAAAGTGTGCCCTTTCCAGGAAGAAAAAAGGGGGGAAAAGGAAAAAAAGAAAATAGAAAAGTGTGATTCTATAGCTTTGTTTTATTCCAATGAAAGGCACAGTATTCAGTCAGGAGACTGGAGGAAGATGTGGATCACACTAGGAAAAAAGCCATGTTTATGAGCATTAGCCCAGTTCTTTTCTGCCTCTGCACTGAACAGCAGCCACTCTTCATCCCTCACACAGAGCAAAGACATTAAAAGAAGCCAAAACTGCCACGGAGAGAGAAGAAGCTGCAGTTTTGACCTAGTCCATGTTTGAAACTGGGCTCAGCACCCAGTGAGCTGTGGATCGAAACCTCTCTGAGGCTCAAGGAAGGGGAGGATTGTCCAGCTGGACACTGGCTTGGCTCCAATTAACAACACAAATAACAAAAATCAAATAAAAGAAAGCCGAGTCATTCTCTCCTGTGGGTTATTTGCCCCCAAATCAAGGATCTGCATCTTCAGCAGGCATAAAAGCACGAAGAGGAAGGGAAATGAGGGCTCCTAGTGTCTGTCTGGGCAGCCAGAAGAACATCTTGATTCACCCTGGATTTCAAAGAGAAAAAGGAAAAAGGGAAAAAGAAAACTTAACTAAAGAAACAGGATGTCATGTCTGTGCATGGAGCCTGCTCACCACCCAGCCCAACAAACGGCTTAGTGTAAAAGCAAGGAGGAGCGCCATGACCTGGGGCGCTGGGGCTGTCTCTCCCCAACACCGACGCTGTGAGCTCTGTCCTTCCCCAACGCAAGTACCCGGCTGCTGCTTTGCACGGCAAGGAAGCTGCAGCGGAGGACAGCAAACACAAACTGCTAAACAAAAAGGCAAAGCAGAGGCTGCAGCAAACGCTGCGCAAGGCCAGAGAGCCGGGAATCCCAGAGCTTCTGCTGGCACTGTTCGTCCAGCAGAAACATGGGGTTTATGCAATGCTCCCTGCGCAGTCCCACAGCCATTGTGCAGCCCTGCAGGCAGGACTCCTGCCAGATCACAGCCCTCAGCTCACACGCGAGCACCACAAAAGCAGAAGAAGAGGCTGGAGGAGCTATTGTCTCTAGCAGAGCAGTTCTTGTTTCCGCTTGGAGAAGCTCTGGGGGTTATTTGCAGCCTCCACACCAAGGAGCGGCCGGCACAGCGCAGGCAGCGCAGGAGGACTGCAGCAGCTGCCCAGCAATGATGCTGTACACTTCCAGATGCTGTTATCCCTGTTTCCCTGAGCACTTCACAGGAGATAGCAGGGTGTCATCAGCACTCCCCTACTTACATGGAAGCTGAGGCACGGTTTAGAGTGAAATATTCTGGTCTTTCTTAAGACTCGATACGCTGGAGGCTTCTTTGGGAAGGGGGTACAGGGATGAATGATCTCCTTCAGCTGTGCTCTCTGCTGTAGGCACAACAGGGAAAGCAGACTGCTGGGGATTCCCGGCAGGATGCACGGAGGCTGGAGCTGTGGAAAGGCGGATCACAGCCCTACCTTTGTGCAGAATCCCTCCCCCTAAACAATCCCATTCAGAATTGCACAGGGAGGGTAAAAGGAAGGAGGAGAGCATGGGGAAGCTTTCATTTGTTACCAGATTCTGCAGATGTTTAAGGTTACTTTGGAAAAGGCTTTTACATCTTGCAGAAACATCTATACAGAGCCTGATGCACAGCAAAATAAAATCCCTACTGATGCCTGCAGTACAGATAAGTAAGAAAATACCCATTGAAATCCCTGCTGCTGCATTAATGATGGCTGCATGAAGGATAAGTAAGAAAATACCTGTTACTTTGATTTCTTATTTCTGAACAGTAAAGCCTTTCAGGAACAACCTAGTGAGCCACAATTATTTAACACTGTGCATCTGCACATGGGCTTTCTCGTGAATGCATTCACCTACGCTCAGCTCCTGCTGACTTCGGCTACCCTTACACATAGCAAAGGATGTAACTATGCCAGCTTACACGCATCTCCCCAAAGTCCTGCCTCCAGATACCGCTGCTTCTGGTGCTCATTTGCACCACCAAGAGCAATTAGCAATACGTGGGCAAGGAAAATTACACTTCTGAGAGACCTGAAATGATCTCACACAAGTAAGAACCACACTTCCAGGTGAAAAGCATCTCAAGTGCACACTGCCAAGCACCTTCCCCATCTCTGCTGTGGATTGTGCATCCAGGGGACATCACAAGTTCTCTAACACCCCTTCACGGATGGAATGTTAGAGCTGGGGTGCCTTACTCAGCGCACCCTCAGAGCCACTCACTTGCAATTAGCTGGACTGGACATGTTTTCAGCTGTACTGAGCCCATCACTTCTTTTAACCCACAGCTGAGCAAGGCTGGCAGAGGTCCCTGGATGCCTGTCCTTGCCCCAGCACCAGCAGCCTGTCAGATCCCAGGGGCAAGGAGACAGAAGCCCAGCTCAGGGCTTACCAAGGCATCTGCACATTCACATTGCTCGAAGCACACGAGCTCAGCAGCAGAGGGAGAAATCCAGAGTGCGCCAGAGCCCTGCCTGACAAGTGTTAGAAGAGCTGCAAAGCTGCACACAAAAAACATCCAACCACTGCACTTCCCTGAGAGATAAGGGCCCAGGGGCAGCGTGCCTTGGCCAGGAGGCTGAGCGCTTCTGTGCTCCCAGCCAGATGGAAAGCAGAGACCTGCTGAAAGCCTGGCTTCCGAAACCTCCTCCCTTTCACCAGCTCACTCATCAGGTCCAGGAACAGATACTGCCTTCCCCTATTAACCTCGGCACTCACACACTCAAAACACACTCTTGTAGGCAAAATTTACTCCTTCTCTACCTGCTGGCAAAGCATCCTGCTGCTGTCACTGCTGGAGCAGGGAAGCAGAGTGATCAGCTCTTCATCACAGGGGAGAGGAGGTCCATCTTGGCTGGACCAGGACCACCAACACCACTATGCTCTGTGCTTTGTAGGACTGAGGACAGCGCCAAGGATGCTGGATCAAGCTCGCTGCAGAAATAGAGCACAGAACAGAGCAAACTGCTATGAAATACAAGTATTAATCATGCTTTGGGGGGGCTGACATACAGATGTGGCTTTGCCTACCCTGAAAGAAATCACCAAACCAAATTCACGCCCATTGACAGCTCATCCCCAAGTATTTATCATTTGAAGAATGGCTGCTGTTATCTTTCAAAATGAGGGTGCTGTATGATCTACAAAAATACATCTAACTGGCACAATTGTAGGTTGGTTTTATTTATTCATTCCCCAGGAATGAATTACTCAGTTTTCCAGAATCCCAGCACAGAAACCCTTCCCACTGCCTACACTGAGATGTACAGTACGTGCTTTAGTGCTTTAGCAGCTGTGCATCCTGTCTGTCCTTCGTGACAGCCATGAGTCCAACTGCAGCACAGTCAGACTGCTTTAAGTACATTGGCACTTTTGTGTCCACTTAAGTATAAACACGTATTTGTATTTGTCATGCATTCAGGAAGACTGTCCAAAGTCTTACAGCACTTGGAACAACAATTAAAATCAGGAAGTGAGCAGATGAGATATCTCCCATCTTCCTTTAGACTAGAAATCCCATTTCTATCGTTATAGGGATGTATGTAATGTTAAACTCAAGTTACCTGCTACAGGAAAAAAATCAGGATTCTACACAGCCAATTCCATGCTGTTGCTGTCAGATACTGTTTTGGGGAAGATTTTCACATCCCAACACAGAAAGAAAATGCATTTTTAACTGCTATCACATAAGATTTCTATGGAAAGCAATCTGCCAGAGCCACTGCAGCACATAGTGAGGAGCAAGTGGAGAAGCCAGAGCCACAAAGGACTTCACTTACCAAACGGATGGCCCTAGCGCATGTGTGTGCATCACCTTTCACAGAAACTGGATCCTTCACCACACACAGCAGCTCCTTCAAGCCCTTTGGCATTCTTTGTGCATCCCTGGATGGAAAGAATAATGCAAAATAGCCATTAGCCAAGATTATTAGGCATTAGTGAGATTGTGCACCTTACTGCTGGAGCATAAAACCTGCCATTGTTAGTGCATCGGCTGAGAGAGCCTGGTGATGCTCCAGGGAGGTTCCTTCAGATGGTGGTAAGAGATTACACCTAGATGCTTGAATTTTTTAATGAATATTTATGCTTTTGACCTTTATATTCAAATCTGATAGATCTTAATTGCTCTACCAGCAGCACTGGTTCTGCTGTGGAGGAGCAGCGTCTCCACTGGCAGATGCAAGGGGACAGAAAGAGCAAACCCTGACCCCATGGCTTGCCTCTCCTTGTTCCCCCAGTGAAGCAAGCCCATGCAGCAGCCTGTGGATGACTTACTCCGCAGAGCACAGTAGCTTTAACCACCTGCTGCAAGTGGAAAGGAAAACACCAGGGAGAAAAGGCAAATGTTATTGTGTCTGGAGAACTGAGGCTCTGTGGAACAGAAGTGTTTAAATAGACAAGAATCTTGCCCAGGAAACTGAGCACTGAGAACAACATTTCAGCTTACTGCAAGGGCAGCTTCTTCCCCAGCTGCTTTCCACAGTCTCTGCATCCTCCCACCCTTCTGGCACTGCCCCAGGCCTTGTCACCCCCCTCTGAGGCTACAAAACACCCCATGATTTTCCAGGTTGCCTTCACTCGGTTCTCCAGCTTTCCCTCCTTCACTAACAGTCTGATTCTCTATTTGATTCCCTGCTGTTTTCTGCCCCAGGCTGTCTTGGCAAACACACCACAGCACCCCCCAGCCTCTTCATCCTTATTGAGAGAACCTGGTCCTGCTCATACAGACATCCTGCTCAGAGATCACAGGGCCAGGTACCAGCACAAGCACATCCTCAACTCACCACCAGCATCTGCTCCTAAATGTAGAGTTTTACGAGGGATGAAGAGGGACACAATAACAAGTTCCGCCTCCCCATCAACTTTCCAAACCCTGGCCAAAGCATGGAGATGTCCCAGCTATCCGGACAGCTGCAAATTATTTCTTTATTCATTCATTTTGTATGGGCAAGCTTCCCAAGCCAACCCCTTAACAAAACCCAAACCACCCCAGGACACCAGCCCCATATGGGGATGACAAGATTCACTGCTGGTGGAGCAGAAAGGCCCTTTCTGTAGCCGGGTACCTCATTAAGGAAAGACAGGAAATTTCCGGGAGCAAAGACAATGCCCTCACTTGCTCCTGCCAGCGCAGAACAATGCATTCGAGCAGCCAGCAGCCATTAGCTGGGAGAACAGAAGTGGTGGTCCCCATCTGGCTCTGGAAGAGCTGTCACTGTCACCACAGCTGGTGTCACAGCCCAGAGGTGGCCTTGGGGATGAGGAGAACAGGCTGGGGGCTCCCACCAGGACTGTCACCACGGCACAGCCCAGGGAAGGGGCTCGCCCGAGGCACAGCCCCTCGCTGCTCCCTGCTTTGGGGAAAAACAAACCGGAGAAAGCGGCTGAGCGGCCAGAAAGAGGAGCTTTTGAAGCCAAGTGTTACCTCAAGGAAACGGGGGGCCGAGCGAGTGGTGTCGAGCATGGAAATGAGCTGGGCTAAAGCGGGGAGTTTGCGGCTGCTCGAAGATTGCAGCTCAAATCCTTCAATATCCTGCTGCTGCCGGAGGGACCAGAGGTCTCAGCAGAACCACATCTTTATAAGGTGATAAATTTGACTACCAATGTGCTTGGAAACAAGAGGAATAGAAAAACGAGGGGAAATAAAGGCGTTTAAGGAAAATATACCTTGTTTCCACCCTAAAGAAGGTGAAGATCGGGACAACTTCTACCCATAGCATAACGAATGTACTGGAATCAAGAACAGAGAATTCTCAGATAGAAAAATAAATCATTCAGTCAAGACTAAAGCATCCTGACACTGCTGGTGCAAAATCTTTGCTAGTTATACTAAACCAAATAGGATTTAATGCTGTTTTCATCTCTTGACTTCAGCTAGGCCACCATCCTGATCTGCATCCTAAAGCCAGCTCTACAAGCAGAAGATGGGGCAGGGTCATGAGAGCCTGCAGGATACATCTGTGTGCTATGGGCTTAATATTAATGAAAACATATAAATTAGGGTTCAGATTTCCTTACACAAAACCCTAAGGAAACTGGATCCCAAGTTTTAATTAAATAGTAGCTCAGCAGAGCTTGGAATATAAAAATCCCAGAAAGCAAAATATAATTACGCATCTACAAAACACCATTTAGAGTGATGACTCAAAGTATTACACTGATTTGAAATACGTTGTCCAAATGTGTTTTACATATGTATGTAATACTTGTTAGTTTAATAAATATGGGGAGAAAACACGGAAATGTGTTTCTGCTTTTAGAAACAAATGGCTAAATCACGGATCCATTCATTTGCATGAGAAAAGTGAAGCGAAGGCTTCCCTCCTTTTATCTTAATTCTTACCCAAGTAATGATTTAGAAAATGCACATTATCATCAACACTATAATCACAGTCCCAAGTCTATAATCCCATGAAGGAAGCCTGCACTGCACATAAACTGAGTCTGCTGGGGGCTGTTGAAGCTTAAGTTCCTTAAGTATTATTTTTAAGTTCCCCTCCATCAAGGATATTATGAGTAATAAAAGTAGCTGCAGTTGTGGCTCTTTAGAAAGTGTTCTTCCCAGCTTGTTCTAGAGAGGCTATTGCAAAGGTCGCGCTGCTGAGCTTGCTGTGCCTTGCCTGGCTGGTATGAAGTCAGTGCATTTTAGTTGGCACCTGATGGAGGCTCTGCTTTCATTGGTGAAAATTGGAAAATTCTTGGAAGAAGTCCACAGCCTCCAAAAAAAAAACAGTCCTCCCTGAAAACCAGTTCCGAGTTAATGATAATTCCACTTCGGGCAGGAAGGAAGGGTTTAGGCGGGACGTCCCCGAGTGAGTCGGGAGGATGTTAACCACAGCCCTGCTCTGCTGCTCAGGTCCAGTTCACAGCCCAGGCTTCTGCTGAATAGGGCAAAACACCCCATTTCCAGGACATACATTAAACATACTCCACAGAAGCAAATTGCTTGTATAAGCACTGAGTAATTCTGAACATGTGAAAGCTTTCTGAGTGGAGTTCAAAATCCACCTCTTGATACATCCCTAGAAGGAACTTCAAATATTAAATCCTGAGAAATGTAGACGAAACCATGTAAAAGCTGTAGACATCCTCAGTGTGTACAATGGGATCCCTTATGCTGAAGATACAGTGAAACATTCATAGACATTACAGTAAAACTCAAATTCTGATTTATTCCTGCATTCAGCCACAGCCAGGTTACAATCCTGGTCAGAGTGCCCATTTGCCTAAAATAAATGCTTTTAACGACCTTAATGAGCTTTGGAGTGATCCTGTGTTGGGAAAAAAACAGGTCATTATTTGGAAGGACCTGCTGTAACTTCCTCATGAGAGCTGTGGAACTGGAAATAACCAAAATGGAGCTGTAAAAGTACAGAGGCAGATAAATGACCTCCCCCCTCGCATGGAACTAAAAAACCACTGCTGTGTTACTCAGTTACTTTCAATAAAATGCCCAGATTTAGGACAGCTAATGGGAATTAGCATACGTACAGGCAGGAATGGGTTTCTGTAGCTCCATAGATTTACAGGGACTTACGTACCATATAGAAATACAGAAATAGCCCAGGCCCTGTGAGAAAGAGTCACAGCCAAGCAAACCTGGAAAGCAGACTGGTACAGCACCTCACCCAGCTCCATGTCTGGAACATCCTGGAGCTGGTCTGCAGGCATATTCCAGCAGTGGCATAGGTTGGACCCCAATGGCTCTGCTTACTGGGGTACCTGGGCAATCGCTAACTGTGAAGAAGGGAATAAAAATGAGCTAGACATGTCCTGTTATTTCCTTTGTCAATAGTCTACATCATCTGGGATGTGGTGCACGTAACATAAAAGCAACTGCCCCTTTTTCCCTGCAGCAGCGACCGGCACCGCGTCCTGTACTCATAAATGTTTCATTGCACTTCTGGAAAACAGACAGCCGCTTTTTAGCAGTCTATGAAACAATATTGTAAACAGCTCAGCTATTCTCCCCTCCGGGCTTGGCGGAGGCAAGAACAATGTGCATTCATGGACAAAAACCCTCAGCCGCGGTCATCCTGACCCGGGATGCTCAGCATCGCCTTCCCACTCACTGCACCCAGGAGCAGCTCCCACCGTCGGGAGACATCGGGATGTGGATGGAGGGTCATGTTATAAGATGAGCAAGGCAGGAGAGAGGACCGAAGCCTGGCTGATAGGGATTGCAGGATTTAGCCTCAGAGCCGGTGAGCACGCTGGGCTGGATGTGCTGCCTGAGAAACAACCAAGAGAATCCAATAAAACGGGCAGATGGTCCTGAAGACCTGGGGGAGGGGGGGCTGAAACAAGGAAACCAGATATTAAAAAATGTAAATGAGAGGGAAATTATAAAAAGCATAAAGCTCCTGTCCCTGAGGGAACAGCTGTGTATGCTAATCCCTCCTGGGCTGCTCCTTTTGGATCTCCCTTCCTTCCTTCCTCCGTCCCTCTCTAATAGCTCCCTTGTTCCTGCTGGACAAAACCGGCCCTTTGTGGCTGCTCTCAGAACAACATTAAAAACAGGAATAGGGAAATTGTAAACAGGAGGCTTTTGGCCTACAGGCCAAGGCACACACCGGCCTCTGAGGTCTACTTCATGCTAAGCAAAGAAACAGATCTTTGTTGCTAAAGGGATTAGGGCTGCGGGATTTCTGAGGCTCGGCGGAGGCATTCAGCTGGCCTGAAGTGGGGGCTTTGTAAAGAGATACCTCCATTATGGACCCGCCAGCGGAAATCGCTCGCGCTCTTTATGCAATCTGGGTAATGCGATATTGTTGGGCGGCTGAAGGGCTCTGGCGAAGCCGGACCCTATCTTCTCAATGGCAAATTCTTTCACTGCTAAATAGATGGTGGTGTAATTACCTTTACTGACCGGGGGGCAGGGGAAACATCCATCTTTAACCCTTGGGTGCTTTAATACGAGCAATCGCAGCGGGATACCGCAGGGTTTGCCAAGAGGCCACGGCCACGATGGGCTTCCAGATGAGTTTCTACCACCTGAGACCATTTTATCTCAAATTCCTTATTAAGCAAATAAGTGCATGCCACAAAATATCTGTTGCCTGTACTACTGAGGGCTCTCTAAGCCCACCTTTGCTCTGTGCCTTACTCAGGCTACCGATAACTTGTACTTCAAACCCCAGCAAAGCCCTCAATAAAAACCATCCACCACACCACATCCCCCAGCACCGCTGCTGCCCTGCTGGGGTTAACTGTATAAGACCCTCCATGGGGTTTATTATTGGAGAGTTTGGTTGGGGGGTGGCCTTTTGCTTTCCTTTTGTTTTAGAAATAATCAACTGCCTCCTTCTCAATGCACAATAACCTACATTCAGGGTTTCATTAAGACTGCTCCTGGGTTACACACAGCCCACACCACCTATACGTAAGTATTATGGATTTTTCCATGGTTAACTTCTAATTAAATTCCCCAGCTGAGCACAAGAGCCACGAGCAGAAAGGCATGCACACAAACAGCACGATACCACAAGCCCCCGCGCTTCCGTGCAGCGGGAAGTGGGAATCTCTCCTGGAAAGCAGGCAGCACCAGCCTGCCCGCAGCCCAGCCATCTCCATCAGCACAAACATGCACTGCCTTCATGTTGGTACAGCACGGGACACCCAGAGATGGGGTTTACACTTCTTTTAGTGATCAGTCTGTGATTCTATGATGATTCTATGACACATATACAAGGCCAGTGGCAGCACGACACCAGCACTGTTGAAGGATCTGTCTCTGTTTTGAAGCACTATTCAGCCAGACAATAAACAACAAGCAGCCTGCAGCCCATTTTCACAATTCTTTCATCAGGCACTGTCTCAGTCTCAGCTTTCCACCTTTCTGGCTCCAGTTTCAGACTCTCTTCCCAGGAAAAATGCTTGTAAAAATAATTTGCTATCATTAGAAAGATGTTTCATTGAAAATTCATTACTGGAACCCTGTCCTGCAGCTCGGCGGTAGCAGGCTCTAAGGCATCCTTTTCTGTGACATGTCACCGCTAACCTGACAACCAAAGCAATGCCTCTGTTTGTGTTACAAGAACACGACTTGAGCTCCAGCTCCCAGAATCAGAGGATTATGTGTGGTTTGCTACATCTGTTAAAAATACCTGTTGTCTCCAGCCCCTATGCCTGGTGAGCCTCCCGACAAGAATGGGAATAACAGGAATGGGATATGTATTAGTTTGAAGGTATCTTGTGCAATACCAGCTCAATGTGGCAGCACTGATGACAATTATTACTGTACCTCTTTCCAGAACTCAGTATTTGGCCACCAGAAACATCAGTCTGCACCTGCACAGCCCCTGTAGGAGTTATCACTACTACGCCCCCCTGGGGAAGGGGACTGCAAGGACAAAGTAAATTTGGACGATGTGAGCAAGCCTAAATGATGCCTGAGTTTTAAGCATTCCAGTGCTCCAAGAGAGGAGCTCTGTTATCCGGCACTGTCTCCCAAGGTCAGTGCAAAGGCTTCCTGCAACTGGCAACCAGCAATCCCAGCCAGGATCCATGCTTCCTTCACCATCCCTCTGCACTGGCGCAGAGCCCTTCAGATACAGCATCCTGCTGCTCTACCCATCCCAGAGCTTAGCTCCCAGCAAAGAAAAGCACAGTTTGCTGATGTTTGTTAAAAAGGGAGATGACAAGAAAAGGGATCCCTTGAATACATCACTCTGACTTGGGATTTGGAGCTTTTACCAGCCCCTCAGGTCTGGGACTTCTCAAACACAGCAGCACAGGCTGGGGGCTAAGGGATGGTAACTCTCTGACCAATTACAAAGTAATGAAAAGCCCCCTCATGGGCTCCGCAGAGCAAGCTTTGGATATGAACTTCAATTATTATACCACAGTCTTGCCAGAAAAACACAAAAGAGGATCTCAGGCAGCTCAGAGGATGCATATGGCTTGTGTAGGTGGAGAAAGCTAAGAGGCTGTTACTTTGGGTAGGAAGTGGATTTTCTCTCTCCTATAATCTTGTTAAATTACCCTGGTTTTAAATCAATGATTTGTATCTCTCTCTCCAAATCCAGAGGGGGAAAAAAACCCCTCTCTAAACAGCGAGTATATGACAAGCAATACATTTTCACTTTCATTTATCCTCACATTGCAAAGTTCACTCAGCAAACCAAAACTGTTAAAGGAAAATACCAAGAAGGACCGGTTAAAAAGAAAACCTTGGCTGAAATGAGATGGAAAACAGATTTCCCGGGTTAGGTAACTATCAGAAAATAACATAATGTTGGACATCTGAAAAGGGAAGTAGGAAAATATTTAGGAATTTGCATAACCATTTGCAGACTAAGAAGAGCACAGGAAAACAGTTTCATGATGAAAGAACATTTCAAATGGGGAGGTGCTGCATGCCACGATCTTCACTGAGAACAGCAATACCCTGTGCTCAGCGCTGTTTCTCGCAAGCGCCTGTGTGTCACTGGCTGAGGATTCCCAAACAGATTTCCCTTTGCCATGCTTGCCCTTTGGGTTTCGGGCAGTCTCCGCTCCCTTTCACACCAGTTCTGCTTCCATGGGGAAACATCTCTTAGCAACACTCACAAAAACCAGACTAAAATCAAACAAACCCCTGCACAGATCCAAGCCAGAGGCCAGGCTGCAGCCACCTGCAACGGGGAGGGCTGGAACACAGGAATTCCCACTGACAGCCACGGAGTTTCAGACCAGGAGAAGATAAAAAGCTGGAACATCTGAAATATGCCCCTAATGGAGTTAATGCACTCACTCTGCCAGCAAACAGTGGGGAGATGCCAGAGTCTCAGTGCTTCTTCTGGGCACAAACACCATCCCCTTTGGCTGTGACCCTGTCACCCCCAGGAGCAGGGTGAGGAAACCCCAAGGAAATGCATCCCATTTGGATACGTTCCCCCTGTGCCATCCCCACACCACACTCACTGCAGCTCTGGGAAGCAGCACTGGAAGGAATTTCCAAATGAAGAGCAATGCCCACAGAGGAAAGCCCAAAGGGCTGGTGACAAATCTTGCCAGTAGCAGGATGCACCACTGCCATGCAAATCGGCTGCTCCCGATGGCCCAGGGATGCAGGTTACCACTGGAAGAAGTTGCACCTGGTAAAGAAATTCCCTCACTCAAAATGATTGCGCCCTTTCCCACAGAGGGGACGCACAGCATGTTTCAGATGTCAGCCCCTTGCCTCTTTCAAAGCAGGGTTCAAACGGCTCTGAAGGGTCTGAACCTGTCTGTAGGCTGCTGGTGAGTCTCTCCCCATCACTCTAGCAGACACGACAGAGCACTACCCAACTACCTTAAGTCTATCAAATTAACACCTCATCTACCTTCCAGTGTCTGAGTGCCCCACTGTGCTGCCATTGAGCACCAGGCCTTGGTTACTGTCTCAAGAGCAAACAGCTCTGTCCCATGACCCAAGTACCCAGCAGAAGGTTTCAGCAGCTGCGACAGCAGAGAGGAGCTGCATGTCAGAGTCAGGAGGAAGCACTGACATCATCCATAGATGTCTGCATCTCTGCTTTTCCTCTGGTAGGGAAAACACGTCCAAGGACAATGAGGTTTTCCCACAGCAGCCCACTTTGCCAGTGGTAGACCCACAGCTGAGTAAGACATAGGGGAATATAGAAGATCCCCTTTCTATTTCTGGAATGTGGGTGAGGTGGATGGAAATCATCAGGCTCCCAGTTCCTGTGAGAACCACTAATAACCTCCCAAACACTCTCCCAATCTTTGACATGCATGCTATTGTGGGATGCTGAGAGAGAAGCCATTGCGCTGGTAAGCACACAGGGCTCCTTCCAGGCACTACCAGGATGGTCCCAAGCCCTGGCATGGCACAGGATGTGTCTCTGTGCGCCTGTCCCCACTGCTGTGCTTGAGAAGGAAATCCCCCCACATGGCCTCAGTGACTGTGAGGGACATAAAGCCATCTGTTCATTGAGACATGCCTGCTGCAAACCAATTAATATAAAGAGCTTATATTAAAGGATCTCACTTAGATGCAAATCCTCTCTCATAAACAAACCTCACAGGTCTCAGCCCTGGTCTCTAAGGCAAGTTCCAATCTGATTAGTTACTCCACATGCCTTAAATTCCCCCTTTGAGTTACCAAAGAATAAAACTGTAAATTCTTCTTGCTGAGATATATTAACCACCTACTGAATTTCAACTTGAGCTGCCCTTTTCAGTGATACTTAGTGAAACTGGGACCTCTGGTGAAAGACAAGTAACTTGACTTGCTGCTTTGCACTGGTTGTTCTCCAGACCACCATTCACACACCACAGTTCGAGACCTTCACAATGGTACAGCACACACTGAATTTTATCTCCCACATGCACACCACTGTTGACTATTTTTGGATGGCTGCCTAAAGCAGAGCGCACAGCACAAGGTGCACAGCTCAGGGTATTGAAAACCAGGAGAATGAATCAAGAAGGGTGTTCAGCAGCAGGTTTCTGACTTACTCTGAACAGCAGCTCTGGAAAGCATCTGTGGGAAAAGCGCTTCATTAAGGTGAGCTCACCTGGGATGAGGACTGAGCACTGCTGCAGGAACAACACGTGTTGACTCCATGAGCTCTGGAAAAGCAGCCAGATGAGGAAACACCATCATCACCCTATGGAGGAAACATATTTGTTGGCTGATGGTTTAAACGTGGTTACCAAAACGAATCCACAGGCTGCTCCTCGGCAGCTTGAGGAACCCTGAGGAAACTCCCCACGGCTCCTTTGAGCATGAGCCTTCCATCGCCCTGCCAACATCCGCTTCCTTGCCTCAGAGAATTCATTTGCACTCTCAGTCTTTCCCCTTCCATTTAAATACACAAGCCTGAAAGCTCCCAAAACTGTAACCCAGCCTGGCAGTGCTGTTAAGCAGTGCTTATCTCTGCTCCTTTTAGCTTCAGTTAAAGCAGCGAAGCAGTTCCAGGTCATCTCAGTGGGCACATGTTCATCAATAAAGAGGGTTTGATTCTGTGCCAAAACCAACCTGATTTCTGTCCCTTGCCTCATACATCACTTTTTTTCTCTGCTGTTTAAAAACAGACATAGAGAAGCAAGAAAATGATAAATTCATGAGAGCTAACTGAATGTTCAGAAGTATATACCTCATCTATTTGGGTTTCTTCCAAGTCTTCACACATAAAGCAGAGTCTCCGGTGGTAGCTGGGGTCACACAGAGGTGCATCCTTTGCTTCTCTTTTCTGGCTTACAGCCTCTGCTCAGATGGAAACCTAACAGTAATGGAAATCTCCTAAACACGGACAAATTCACCTGGCCCTGCAGTAGAGGACAGTAAGAGATGAGAGTAAGATGCATTTCTGGAACGAAAAGAGCTTTTCATTTAAGGCAATCCCCATTCCCAAGAAAGTTTCCAAAGACAGCGATGCATCTCCTTGCCCAGGAGCTGCAGGTTGTCAGGGGACGCACTGGGAGCCGCAGCACTTCACAGCCGGTACAGAACAAGCATCTCCCCTTGGCCTGGAGGGAACAGAATTAGAAGTTTTGGCCTTACATGAAATTCGTGAGAGAGTTTGAAGTTGTGGGTGCCCTGTACCTGCATGAGGGGCTGGAGCTACTGGCAACTGCCGAGCTGCACTGAAATCAGTGCAAGTGAGTGAGTCTGGTGGCAAGAGAAGAGCCCGTGCTGGGAGCAGCGCTTGTGATTTTGGCATTGAAAGTGTTACTGAAAGCATGCCATAAAGTTCCTCTGAGGCTTTAATTTCCCTCCCCCTGAGTCTTCCTTTGATTTTCATCCCCTCCTTTCCTCGTGTCCTTTGAACTTTTAAAAAGGCGCTTTGAAGGCATGTCATAAAGCAGTGTTTTTATTCAGGAGCTCCTCTTTGATGCTCCTGCTGCTGTGTGTGAAGTGCAGCCCCGCAGGATGTGGGAGCCCGAGGAGCCGAAAGCCGAGACGGAAGGGAAAGGACAGAAAAGTAAAAGTGTGGATGTGGTGTTTGTCAATAACTCGCTGCAGCCCTCTCCTTACCTAGCGCGTTGACTTCCGGGCTGTATGTCCCTACCTGCTCCTCCAAGGGCACATGGATTGGGAAGCTCAAGGAGGGAAGCAGTGGGGATAAAGAACAGTGGCAGCTGGCTGGGAAGTCCATCCAACCAAAACCTGTCAGAGAAAAGGCAGAAAGAGCAAAGAAAGGATTACATGGCACCATATAATCCTGCATTTACAACTCCTTAAATATTGAACCAGTGCTACAGGATTATATACATTTGGTATTTCCTGGATCAAGCTGGCTCTGTAATTCATCGTGATCAAAGCTACAAGGAGTAAAAAAAAAACCAAAAAGGAAAAAGAACCCAACTGAAACCACCTTCAGCCTCAGCCTGCCAGCAGGCAGGGTTTCCTGCACCAATCACGCTCACTTGGTGTCTCCCAGCATCAAGCCATGAAGTAATCCTAAGGATCTTGTTTGGCTCTGTACCACAAGCAGTCTTATGAGCAAGCTGTCAGGTGCCAATCCCACAAAAATCTAACACTGCATGTAAGCTAACAATTACTTATAGGAGGAAAACTGGAACAAGACTCGGAAAACCAAATGCCAAGGTCTAAGTTATTCCATCCCTTGCAACGATGGGGTCACTCCGCATCCCTCCCCACCTGTGACAGCTCTTCAGACCCAGGAGAAGCGGCTGGTTCAAAGCACCCTTTCCATAGTGAAGTATCTTCCCCTCAAACGAGAAAGCTCGGAGCTGCAGCCCATGCTTAGGATGACTTTTTCCCCTCTCCCGAGTTTCTTTCTGAATTAGGACAGGACATTTCAGCAGTGAAGCTGTTCTTGCAGCACAGGCCTCCGTGGCACGAAGCCACCGGTCAGAGCCTCTCAACTTTGTTTAACCTTTGTGTAGGGAATTGCATTAACTCATCGCAAGAGAACCTCTCGGCAAGGGAGAAACAGATGTTCAGGCATTAGATAAGCTACGAGTGAGTCTGTGCTGTTTATCAGCAGGGATGTGGGGTTGGTCTCGGTTTTGTTACTTTTAAAGGCTGAGCAGTGGTTGGAGTTACTCGGAAATGAGTGGGAATTCTCCTGAAAACTGCTCGAGGCGCTTTCAGAGGAATGGTTTTCCTCAGTTGCTCCTTTTTACCTGCAATACCCATTTATTTCCCTTTGTTACACTACAGCCAAGTATCTGCTCTGAGACTGAACACAGATGCAGCTGGAACAGGAAACCTTAACTTGCTTCCAACCTGGGAATTTTGCACTTTAAACTTGAGATAAGGAGAGAACTTTGTTTTAAAGACACATGTCCCCTAGCAAAAGACAAACACACTTCCACAGGGGTCAGCCCACGGTGCTCCTGAGAAACCAGTGCTGCAGAAACCAGCAGATTCTAAAGAGCTATTACGATTCTCGTGCACATTTACTGAATGATCCCCACTTATTCCACCCCGCCCTGACTGGCTGCTAGAGAAACACAGCACTCAAATACCCACAGGAAAATTACTTCTTTTGATTTCTGTTCATCTTGTCAGGCACCTGCTGGTTGCACTCAGAGCACAAACTCTGCTCCGCGAGTTAAGCCGAAGCAGGTCTCTGCAGGTAAAATCTGGCCATCGCTGCTTCATTACCTGTGTGTAATGAACACAGGTAATGTACAAAGACACACGCCACGCAAAACCTTGCATTTGAGTTTTTCAAAGTGCTCCATGTGTGACAGTTCACTTCACTACAGGCCGGTTTGTGCTGCTCAAAGATGTGGGTTTAAGCCAGATTAAACCCTGCATAAACCACTGCGAAGTTGCTTGCATTTATATCAACAACTGACTGAATATGCGTAGATAAAACCTGAACTACTGCATTAGCTCCAGCCATTGACAGGCAAGTTCTGGCACATCCCCACTAAGCCTTTCAGAAGTTTCTGTCCCCATCAACATTAGTGGGACCAACCTTTCAATCCAGAGAGAAATAACTTGCCCAAAGCCACACGGCCACACAACATTACAGATCTCAGAAGTCTTGGCTAAAGGAATTGTGATTGTGACTCAGCAACACAGTTAAGCTTCAGTTTAAGTGTATGTGTGTGTATATACGCACACACGCACACAAAGCAGAATGAGATTCAGGGGGTTGCAGCCCCTCTACACTCAGGATTGTCCTCCCAAAGGAGTCAGAAGAGAGGCCAGACCCTCTGTGGTGGCATCAATGCCCAAGCAAAGCAATAGTTGTACTGCCCAGGAGATCTTACAATGGATGAGCGAGATCCAGCAAAGCAACCATGGCCCTTCTTGGTGCAACCAAGTGCCCTGGGGCATCAGCAGCCTGGTTCCTTCCTCAGCAGCTGCCTTCACATAAACAGGCTTGAGAAAAGCAACCAAAGAGAAGAATTTTAGGTAGTAAAAGAAAAAGGAGTGTTTTGTGAAGGGCGTTCTGTGTACCTAACCTACAGCAGGGCTTTTTAAGACACATTCAAACATATAAAGCCACAAGTATCAAAGCTGGCACTACAGAGAAAGCCAGCGCCCGGCCTGCCTGCATCTTCGCTACCCAAACACCATCCAAACCTCCAGCCCTGAGGTTTTCATCCTCCTTAAGTCCTGCTCTGCCACGCACAGGGAACATCTCCCCCACATTGCCTTCAGGGCTTCCCAAGCACCTTCCCCAAGAGGAGAGCAGGGGAGGAGAGAGCTCAGCAGCCGCCTTGCCATCACCAAACCCACTCTTCAGCAAAGTAGGTCAAATTCAAATGCTTTGCTCTCAACTGAAGGTCACTACTGTCTCCCCAGGCTGCACTGGGCAAGCTGAAAGGTATTTACATTGAGAAGATGCGGAGAGGTTTTGGAGCTGCAAGTGGTTAGAGGAAAAACAGGCTGTTAAAGACAGCATGTGCATGAGCATGTGTCTGAAAAGGTGAATGCAGAGGAAGGAAGGAATTAAAGAGACAAATCATCAGACATTTCCCTCAAAGGGCAAGAGTGCGAGCCCTGCCTTCCCTGCTCCTGGCCGAGCCCTGGTAGGTGTTCCTGGGACAAACTACAGCACTGACGAGACATAAAGGTCTTGGGTTATATTTGCAAAGCTCTTTGACACAGAAAGTCCCAATTCCCCTTCACAGAGGCAAAGTCTGACAAAAGCATAATGGAAACAGGCTTCCAAGAGACAAAAAAGTGACTCCCTGGCACACACACAAGCCCACGCAAACTTTCCAGCCTGTCCTCCAAGTGTGAGCATTGGTGTTTCCATTAAGTGCCTGAAAGCTCCGAAAGCATCCGGAGAAAAAGTAAACTCATGATTAGACCGAGCAGGACTTTTTGCTTGGATTTCCGCACAATTATTACAAGTGGTTTTGCAACAGGAGCAGGGATTGCCCTGGTAAGTCTGAGAGCATCTCCCCTGACTGCCATACAGATAGGAACACAGATACAGCCATTTGAGAGCCTGAAGTTATTGGTAGGAAGAGCTGTTGGAGGAGACTTCATGCAGAGGTAGGATGGAAACAGCCCTGGATCTGGAGCCACCCTGAACTTTGGAAAAGCCCAGACCTGAAGCAGGCTCCCTCCCCTGCCCCATCTCACCAAGATGGGCATCCTAACACTGAGACTGCCTCCTGGCCATCACCCACTCATTGTACAGGCCATCCCTTCAGTCCCGATGGCACGGCTGTGGAAGCTATAGCATCGCCTGCACAGGAAAGTTACGTTAGAAGACTAATTATTGTATTTTGGCTGTCTTTTAATGAAACTCAGCAGCTGGAAGCAGGCGCGGAGCCAGCACCACGTGACCGCTCAGCTCTCCCTTGGACACGCTTCAGGAATCTCTTTGCTGCTGTCTCCAGTTGTCCTTTCCCCCTTCCCTGCTCCAAACTGAACTAATCATGGTCTGGCTCCTAGATATCATGGGGAGGGCTGGGGAAGAAACACACACGGAAAAGCTGTTGTGCATCAAGCACTGGATTATCAATACACGAGAGATACAGCTCTCCACAGTGTTTCACTGCACCATTTATCTCCATGCAGGCAGAAAGGCTGTGAGTGGACGAGTGTCTGCCATGGAGAGCAGTTTCAACAGAGGTTATTGCATTCTTGACTTAAGCCCATTTTTCTGGTTTCCATGCAAACGTCAATGAATTTAAAAAGGGAGTATTCAGTCAGGACCTTCCGATTCAGGCAAAATACAGTATCTCTCTATATGGGGATTATACTCTTGTTTGGCAGAGGGATGAATCCAATGGATTTCTTCTGTCTCTCAGATTATGACCCCCTGACAGTCTCAGAGCCCACATCCCCACCGCCTCCATCGGTCGCTGCAGCCGGTCTCAGCAGCACCCGTCAGAAACACATATTCTAAACACGTAGAATACATGTGGTTGGACCTCATACATGTACATACACACATCTACAGGTGTGTGTCCGGGACCAAAGACGACAGGAATGTAAATATGTTTTACGCCTCATTATGGAAAGTACTTTGGCAGGAGGCAGCCAGCAGCACAAAGAGCTACTATTGAGATTCCCCAAGCCATGGCCTCCATTCAGCACACAATTGACAATATTTAGACAGTATGGGCTAGTTCCTTCCTTCGCAAGGTAACTTCCTCTGTCTGGCAGCCCTCGAGCAGGCTATAAAATGACCTTATGTTTAAGGACAGTGTCAAGTAAAATAAGCAGACAGAGGAAAACCGCGCCTGCTCGCTCCCCCAGCATCTCCACTGTTGTTTCACAGCTCTCTTCTTTGTCCTCAGGGCACAGGCAGCTTCTCTGCTTGAATGGAGCTGAAGAGCTCCTGAAACATATGCCCACATGCTGCTGGGCAGGCAGCAGCCTGGGTGCACTGGGTGACCACACTGCATAGCACACACTGATGGCTGCATGAAGCAGGCGGCAGGCAAGCGCCATGCACCAGGAAGAAAAGTGAAGGAAAACAGAAAGGATGGCGTGCAGATTCAGATTTATTAATCCCAAAGGAATTTAGTTTTGGGTTCTGCCTCTCCCATCTCTCCCTCTCCCATTTCCAACCATCCCCTAGGCAATGAGATGCTCAAAAGCTTTCTTGCTTTTCCACCATGCAGCTTTGCTAGTGCTGCCTTTCTCGCTGCACAGTGCCCTGTTCCAATCTGCTACCAGTAGCATTGGGTTCCAGACCACAAGGTACATTGGCTTCTGAAAGCCTGGCCCTAAAACCAAATAAAAAGCTTTTCATTGACACTCAAATGTAGGTGCAGCAAGTCAAAAGCCTTATTTTCATGTTTTACAGTGCTCCCACCTGAATAAATTCATTTTAAGTGCCACTTTTCCATTAGTGGATTAGGAAATGTTGGGAGGTCTGGATGCCATAGCAAGGTACCAGAAAGCAATATATTACCCACTGCAGGAGTCTGCCGGTGCTGCTCTAACCTGCAGCCATCGCTGCCGTAAAGCTTTGCAGAGCACTGACCTACCTCTGAGCATGACCACAGCCCTGCCTTGGACCCACAGCCACCGACAGACAGACGGACAGCAGCATGGCTGCTCCTGACAGGCGAGTAGCCTGTTAAGCCATAAAGCAATGATGGGACTCGAATGTGAGATGGCCCAGTGGAAAAAAACTAATACGAAGTTTTTCCTAATCCTCCCACCTTCCTGCTCCCCTCTGGAGCAGAACAGCTCCATTATACCACAGGGTTTGCTCGAGCCAGAACCTGCACGGGGAAAGGAGGGCCTCCCCCAGTATGAACGCACACTCCCCATAGATCAGACTGGGGTTCCTGCAGCCACCCAGTTTCAATAGGGTTGCGATTCTGCCCATTTTCAGCTAGAATACATAGCATCACCCTAAATCACACAAGTGGCTATGGGCATCAATGCAAGCTCACGTAATAGATGCAGACACACGAACCTCACAGAGTAACATCTACAGTAGAAATCTGGAGAAATTAAGTTGTTGGCTCTGGTTATATTTAATATTCCAGATATTTTTAACCATAGGGAATGATAGCACAGATATGTCAGAGCATCACTGGCCACTGATCCAGAGGACAAAGATGCTCTGTGCACACAGCTAAAAGACCTGAAGCCCTGTCCACAGTGGGAACATGTATCTTCCAATCAAACATGGAAAACATCAGCAAGCTCAGCACCTTTCATAAAGAAGAAATTGCCAGGTTTAAAATCCAGATCACAACGGGTCCAAAAGCAATTGATACTGTACAAGCTGCTTCACCCCATTCAGCACAGGAGAGGTTTGCCACAGCCCCTGGGAGCTCTGTAGCAAAACACAGAAGGTTTGCGTTTACTCCACGCGTGCAAGGAAACGTCTCTGACAAATCAAACCCACGCTTGGCTAAGCAGGCTGCAGCATCTGGTTCCTCACTGCTCACACATACCAACCTCGCACAGTAATGCAGGGACAGAAGCACTAGGTGGCAAAAAGAGCCAGCAGGTCCCTATTTATTATGCTCTGGAAATGAGCATTAATGTACCTATAAAATTTCAGATACCTTAATAACCATGATGGGCACCAGCTCATGTACCCAGCAGGATGTTTTATTGTTTCCAATGAAAGAATGGAAGTGAGGGCTCACAATTATAGAAAGAAAAGGGAGAGAAAGGGGTTAACCCCCAAATTGTTACTGAATAAATGTTATCAAAGTACAAACAGCATCTTGATGGATTGCTGTTTCCTTCCTGGTAATGGCAGTGCAACAAAGCATCAACAGAAACAGCAATCCAAACAAAACCAAAAAAATGGCTAGAATTGGTCTGTATTCCAGATGAGGAACATCTGCAGGGGCAGATCAGATCTTTTCTCTCTTTCCTGGGCAATTAGTTAGACAATGCTGCACCCTCATAGGTAAAATTATTCTCCCAGCCTCTTCTATCACCCCATAAATTAAATCAGTATTTTTGGAAAGGAAGGAAAAAATCAATAAATACCTCTAGATAAATAAGAGCAAAAGACTCCCTTAGATGTAGTTTAGATGCCTGCCTTGGTGAACATTTCCTGTGCAGCCCTTCTCATTTCTAGCTGCACTTTCTCAAATGAATGGGGGGAAAAAACCAATTCTCAAATGCATTAAATCTTCAAAATAAGACTACAATTCTTCCTACACCAACACAAATAACAGAGAACAGGAGGATTAGACCGATGCATTCGCTGTGTGACTTGTTACCAGACAATCAACAAGGACAATCTCATTAATTTTGGAACCACTACAGCCAATTATGAAAGCATTGTGTTTGCCATACACATTGATTAGAAAAGCTGTTTATTTGAACTAATAAAGCAGTAAATGAGCTGAAATTGTCTCTTCATTTTTAATATGATAAATGGAATAAACTATGAGTACATCTGTTCCAAGCCTCTTTTCCACAACATGTTATGTCTAAAAAGCCTCAAAAATGTTCTTTTCTATTCCAACATTTCAAAGTAATGATTTCTGCAAGGCATCACCTACAAAACATCCATCAGTGCTTACACAGTTTAATCCTCGCTCTGCATTTAGTTCATTTTCTGAACTAAACCACATTGCATGGGGAGAAGAAATCAGGCACCAGTCTACAAATACATCATGGGCATCACAGGCCATTGAACTTGCAAGCATTCCTTGGCATACTGGCACGGCTCAGGCATCGGTGATCACGCTGTTATCAGCAGGATAACAAGAACAGGGCCATGCAGGTAGGTTTAGATTGAGCATTAGAAAGGAATTCTGGGCTGTGAGTCTGCTGAGGCGCTGGCACAGGGTGCCCAGAGAAGCTGTGGCTGCCCCATCCCTGGCAGTGTTCAAGGCCAGGTTGGACAGGGCTTGGAGCAAGATGCTCTAGTGGAAGGTATCCCTGCCCGTGGCAGGGGTTGGAGCTGGATGAGCTTGAAGGTCCCTCCCAGTCCAAACCAGTCTGAGGTTCTATGCATACAAGCTGCTATTATTTTAATTTCCACCCAACAGCAGAAGAAAGCCCATAGACAAACCTGTGCAACGCTGCAGCAGCTCTTTTCACTGGCAAGACACCACAATACTGCATTTTGCAGTGGAGTAAATGCTGAACCTCATTTTTTGCCCATGAGCTGCAATGACAGAGCACATTGAGGCAAACAGAGGGTCTGGTTCTGGGACCTCCTGGGATCAGCTCAGCTGGAGCTGGGAATACAGACCTGCTCCCTGCACTGCCTCTGAATGGGAGCTCAGTAAAGCAGCAAATAGAGAATAAAAATCGTCAGCAGATAATGAACGCCTTATTTTAGGCTGTGGTTAAGTGATTTGCTTTTCTGAGCAGGGATTTTTTTCTATTGTGGGTTTTGCAGGGCAGCCACAGTGAAGTTTCTACATAGAGGAAAAGCAAACAGCTGAAGAGTCCTCCTCGGGCTTTGATCCTCCCTGCAGAGAGTAAACCGTGAACTGGTTGTTAAAATCCTAATCCGATTTAAAACCGCTTTGAGTGTGTTAAGGGAGGAAGCACTGGCTCTCGCTGTCCTGTCCAGCCCAGCGCTTTAAAGCCGTGCTACTCTGTGTGTACAAACCCAGTATCCCCCTCCCGGGCAGCTGTTGCTTTGGCCAAAAACCACCCACCTCGATATAAAGCTATTCTGAATAGACAGCTAACATTTCCTTATTTGAGCACCCTTTTGCCCCCTGAAGAGCAATGGCAATATTGCAGAACCAGCCAATTCCTATTGATCAGTAATTAATGGGCTGCTGGGGCTCTCCGCAGCTCCCCAGTAACTGAGCTCCCAACTGGGGAGCACAGTTTGAGCAAGAGCAGCTCAGTGGTGGCACCCACCAAACAACTGCTCATCCTGGGCAAAGCCCTGGACCTGGCCTGGGCAGGCCTGGCTTTGCTGCAATGAACCCTGCTGGCATCACAACCCTGCCTACAGCCAGCCCAACGGCAAGAAGCATCTCTTGCACCGACTCTGCGAAAGAGCATCTCTGTGGTGTGGATCTAGATGAGCGTTTTCCTTAACATATGTTGAACTTAGCACATAAAACTACTTATACTTTTCTTCCTTTAAAAATACAATCTCAAAGGGAATCAGTATGAAGCAGTCTGCAAAATAACCTAATGCAATTATCAGTGACCAAGCTTCAGCTGCTACATCTTCCCTTGTAGATGAAGGAAAACAACCTGTTCTTGGGAAAACACCATGCCACAACCCACGCTGTCCCTTCGCAGGGGCTCCATCATCCCCGCCCCGACCTCAGCAAATGCTTGGGTACCACAAGTCCCATGCAAAGGCTTTACTGACTAGCTCTGAGACAAACTGTTGGCAAGACGCTTGGAGACTTGTGAAAATAGATAGGTACAAGGAGCAGGGAGCGATCAAAGACACTCATTTCACTGCAGGTCTGAGCTCGATGCAGGCTTTTAATGTAAAGGGCCCTGCAAAGCCTGATGAGTGAAGTTGTTTTGAGAGCACAAAGTGTCCTTATTCTTCACAACATGGAAAATTTGTAACATGTCCAGAGGCAAGCCAAGGAAAACACAAACTGTGATCCTGCCATGGCGCAGGGACACAAACCCTGTCCTTGTTGATGTGACAAAGCAGCACGTCTGGTCACACAAATTAACAGAGCGCAGAATTCCTGAGTTTAAAGAAGAAAAGCAAAAGTACTGCCACAATGAGCCATGCTCGGGGCCAGGGCAAGCCTGACTGCATTCCTCCAAATGGTACCGTGCTTCCTTTCTTTAGGGGAAGGAGAGGGAGGAAACGGGATCCCACTTACTCTGTATCAAGCAGTATCTGTAATTTAAATGTGTAACAAAAGAAAACCCGCAAATGTCTGCAATGCTTCCAAGTGCCCTGGATAACCCATACATTCCCCAGGCATCCAAGTGCCCGGCCAAAAGCCACACTTTTGCCACAGAGCCCTCACTACAGTGGAGATCTCCGCATGCAACTGCACTGGGAGTGTCTAAAGGGCATCCAGGAGCTCGGAGGCTAAAGATGATTTATCTAGAGAGGCATATTTCTACAAAGCTTCACCACTCTGGGCAGAGCTAAGGAGGTTTAAAGCCTGGTTTAAGCAGCACTGGCCATGGTCTATGTTAGCAGGTGGAGCTGTGCTGCCTCTATGAACACCCATGTGCTTAACCCAGCATGTGCTTAACGCAGCTGCACTTTGCAGCAGTGTTTTGACAGTGGAGCCCTTTCAGGATTAAAGATATTCAACTTCAGAATGCCCGCGTTCATTTGGATTTGAGACCAGGAGGACAGAGATGCAGCAGGAACACTGACCAGAGTGATGCTGCCTGGGTGCAGAGAGCAGAAGGGGTTTTACCTCTCACCACACATCAGCAGATGGGTTTTTAAGCCACCCATTGTTATTCCACTACCTTTTTATCCTCTGGATTCCTCTTTGCTGTCAACAAAGATTTTACCTAGAAAGGCAACTTGGCATAGGTATGCCTGTAGCCCAACAACTCCACTATTAGAGAGCCAGAGAGGTGGGGGACCCCGCTACCCCAAGAGCTGCACCAAGAGAATGGCAACCCTGGCTTCAAAGAGCTTATGAAGGAGAAAAACAGGATCACTGAAGATTCAGGATCCTCACATCTGGGTTCTGTCATTGTAGCAGGATACAACAAAGCTGCAATCCAGCCTTCTTTGGTCAAGCATGGATCAGAAGATGAACATACACAACTCAGCTTGGCGTGTCATTATTTTCAGTACATACAGTAAACTAAGGGATTGTAAGGAGAAGAGATTTCAGCATGAAAAGCAAGGCCCCAGGCCACCAGGATCAGAAATGTGCTGGTAACTGGCAAGATATCACAGCAGTTCCTTTGGCTGGAGCCAAAAAGCAGTGATTTTGCCTTGGAACTGTTTATAAATCCCACTCCAGAAGAGCTGAAGAGGCTCAGTGTGATCATTCACACAGTAGGAGTCGTCTGCGTGCTTCCAGGATGCAGGTGCTGGTTCCAGATCGAACAGTGTGGTTCTTCAGAGGAAAAATGATCTTCCATGCGCTGCTTCATATATAGTCATGGTTGCGGCTCTCGTGTTACTGCCTCCCAGCTCATGGTCTAAGAGCTGCTTCAGCCCAACTGTTAATTCCTTATGTTTTTCAAGAGTAGGAAGAGGGAAAAGACAACACAAGGACCTTCCCCTCCCTTCCAAGCGCAGCTTTTAAAGAGCAAAATGACCTTTACTTTAGAAGAATGTGCCTCTGTAGCAAGAACGCTCTATTTTTTAACCAATCTCTTTCTGAACAATTAAAACACACACCCACACCATACGCAAGTACACAAGTCAAAAATCTCTGCTTTACATCACACACAGCACTTTTAAATGACATCTCCTTTTTCCGGGGTGGAAAATCACAGTCAGCATTTGTATATAAATATTATTACACAGCTTGAATGTACAAGCCAGGAAACAGAGTGGTGCATGACAACGTGCTAAAAATTCCTCCCTGCATTTTTGTTTCACGTTAAGAATCCAGCACTGTTTGTACAGTAATTCCATTGTCACACACAGCCTTGTGCTTACAGCAACCGGCAGTTCACACCCCTACACTTTGTCCTAAAACCAAATACAACAGCACGTAGGAAATCGCCTCATCCTGTGATGCTGAGGCACTGCTCTCCTGAAGACTAGTGATTCATTTAACCTGTGCATACATAAATCCCAGGTTATTGGCATGCCTTGACTACACATATGCCTATGAACAGCAAAACTATTAAGAATGTGAGCACATCCTGCAAAAAGCAGCAAATGAGGAGACCATGTTGGCATGCATTCCCTTTAAAGTCATAATAATATTACTCTTCTTAATAACATTATTTTAATCATAGAAGGTTTTCTAGATAGATTTTCAATCACAACAATCCTCTTTTATAGGCTACAAGAGACTAACAGGGCCAAAGACTAGGACTTCACTTTGGCTTGGGCAAAGCTCAGCCTTAGGATCAGCTTCCCATGCAATAGCTTGAGCTTGTCTGTTGAGAGGCATGAGACCCTCGTTTCTCTTGGGAGATTTTAACTTGCTGTTTCAGAGCTAGAGACTTTAACTTGCCTTTCCAGAGCTAGAGGCAGTAGTTTAATATTCCAGAGCTTTTCTATCTCCAAATAAACAACAAAACCCAAATTGAAATCTCCAGCTTTCAGTTCATCAAACCCTAATACCCTGTATCAAATGGTGAACTCTGTACTGCTAAAAATACACCAAACTGGCCTGTGCTAGCTGCTTAAGCATCCATAAATAGTGGTTTGTTTTTTGAAAGCCACACACTTCCATGTGTCCACAATGTGCTGTTTGACTCTGAAAACAAAAACACTTCCACTGGAGATACACACTGTTCCATTAAAAAAAGGCTATCCAATCCCTAAGGCATGAAAACCTTAAATGGGGATAAACCACGTCCCGAACACGCCTATCACAAATATCCCACTGACAAAACACGAAGCACTTTCTGAGAGACTGCAGCATTCGCATGGAATAATTCTATTTGTAAGCACGAAGATAACCAAATACAGAGCAATAAAGGAAACTCTGCTCCTAACACAGACACCCTGAAGGAGTTTGCAGGGTGCAAGTGCAAGACAGGCCCTAGTTAGGGCTGTCCTTAAACAGTCTGAGGAGGTTCCCACTGGACAAAGCAAAGGTAACTTTGGAGCATCCAACCTCAGAGCCCTTCAGCTGAGCCCACAGCAGCTGAACGAGGGCCCCCTGTCTAAAATACCCCAAAGGTCGCATCAGTAGGGCAAATCCACACCCATTTTATTAATCATATCACTGCATTTGTCTGGGTATGACAAAAAGCTCTGAGGGCTCCCTGCCCCTTTGGCTGCCGAGCTCCTGTCTTCATATCCATTAGCAAATCAGCTACCAGAATTTAACATTCCTGACAGTCTGGGGGACAAAATGTGATTTGATTATGAAATTTCCATGTAACCGTTCCATTTCTAATGACTTTGATAGTTAAGGTTTGAGGGGAAATCTCAAATCTCTTTCAACATATACTCTAATGAAAAGGAATTTACAAAACCAATGGATAAACAAGTCAAAATCCCCACAAATAACTATTCCCTTCAAACACTAACCTTTTCAAAGAATATCAGGCACAACTCAATAGGCTTGGAAAGTGTTAACACACATTAGATGGACAAAAGACTTGGCTTTTAAACTGAAAAAGTGGATGTTTAGATTGGACTGAGACGTGTACCTCATCATTCCCGTAACCCTAGGTCCTTACATACATTTACATCAGTTTCTCTTCTCTAGGTTTCCATTTCCCAAACATTTCCTGTTTGTCCCACAGATAAGAAAAGCTCCTGCACTGCGCTGGGCACCAAAACGTTTGTGAAGACGTGCACAAGGACCTCAGAGTATTTTCCCTCAGAGGAACTCGACCGTCACATCCCATTACATTTGAAACTCGGGCTATTTTTGCCCTTGTGCATCATTCAGCGCTTGTCCTCATGGGCTCTCGCCTGCCAGGACGATGACTAACTTTCTCCCTTCAGTTGTTCCCTCCACCCCTGAGAACATTCACATCCATCTGGAGCATCTCACAACAGAGTGTTTTTAAGCCACCCAAACCACCGTACACCAGGATCAGCAAACTCCACTCGCTCGTCCCCACGTCCTCCTGAGCCTTGGCACACGGACGCAGAGCCACTGCCCTTGACCTGGGGCTGGTGCAGGGTGAGAGCTCCATTGATGCCAACATGGCTCTGAAGGGTACCCTAACCCTTTCTGCATCAGGGTCTTGTCTTAATCAATTGTATCATGTTTATTGTCTACTATTTAATTAACATCCCATTCTAAAAGAAACAAAAGGGAAGCCCACAGTTCCCTGTGCTGCAAGCTGCACAGCATCATTCCCCATCCCAGCAGGAAAATGAGGATCTGGAGAATGCTTTACCCAAACTACCCATATATTACTTAAAGAACAGAAACTAAGGAGGGACAGAAACAAAAGGATGCTATCAGCTGAACATGAATTAATTACATTCATTAGCAAGTGTGAACAGAGCACGATGTAACAGCATTAAGCTGCAGCAGAGGACACAGGTTTTGAGGTGCAGGAAAATCCTGACAAATCTCTGACATCAATAGGATCACTGGCTTGTGGGGAGACAGAAACACTCTGAAAGAACCAGTAACAGCAGAGAGGAAGAACATGAAGGTGCCCAAAAAAAGATCTCATCAATAACAAAGCAAGAAGAAAAGCTTTTTGAGATCCATTAAAGGCAAATCATTTAACATTTACTTTCCTTTCTGTAGCTGTTTTAAGTTTCCACATTACAGCACCAGTAATTAGGCAAAACTACAGGAACTGATGGGTATTTCGACAGAGCATAGAATGCTGGACTCGGCCCAGCAGACCTGTCATAACATCCTGATATACAACATCAGGGGTGCTGCGGGCTGGTGGGTTTTATTATAAGGAAAAAGCAAAACAAAACAGAAGACTAAACCCCAGTAATTCTGTGAATACCTGTGAATAACAGGTTGAGGCCACAAAGAAAAGTGGGGTTTAAGTGTTCAAAAGAGTCCCCTTTGAAATCATATATTTTCCAGTCTGTAACTTTTTAATGGATATAATCTGGGTATTTTCAAAGCAGAGACAGGAGGAAATTAGTCAGGAAAATATTTAAGTGTTAGAATATGATAATTATATACAAGTATGTGACTCTGTAATACCCAGCAATACTTCAAAGAGGGAAGGGCTGAGTTAATTTTATTCTACTGCTGTCCCCTGCAGAACAGTCAAAGCAGGAGGGATGGAAAAACAGGGGGATCAGAGCTGATTTTGCAGGGAGAGGCAGAATTCCCCTTGCTCCGTGGGTCACAGGCATCCCGCTCCAGCAGAGCGTGGGGAGGGAGAAGCAGAACATTCACTTGGCACCTCTTTGTAAGAGGCGTTTTGATTTATGTGTTATTTGGGGCTTCCCTTCAGCAGGAAGCAACAGGAAAGATGCCCATCACCCAGCCAGGATGGTCTGGAGGGAATGCACCCATCAATCTGCTTGGAAGCTCACACTAAACGCTGATTCAAAGCTGCATCACACCAGTGACTTGGTCAATGTCACATTCCTTAAGGATCTTTAACTTCCAACTTAACTTCAGGAGTTATAAATCATTAATGAAACATTACATTTCATCCTTTCCCCTTGTACTAGGCGTTAGATACACACATCACATCCCAAATCAAAGCTAGTTAAAAATTAATGAATGGGAATGGAAAAGGGAGACACACAACCCATATTAACATTATGGGGCACAAAGGAGCTGAGGTTAAAACACACAGTTAATCATCACCAATCCTGGGGAAACAGCAAAGAGCTACAACACAGAATGAGTTTATAGTATACAAAAACCCCAATTATTTTCCATCAGCACAGCCAATAGCCACAGCACATGGACTCCATCTCCCACGAAGCTTTTGCATTTAAAACCTTAACTTCAGAAATAACGGGAATTGGTGAACAGAAATACCTTTAACCACTGCAGTAGCTAAGCTGCAATAAAATTTGTTCCTTTTTGCTACAGGTTTCATAAACTTAAGTGCAGAAAGGCAACAGGAAAGACACGGGCAGCGGTGCCTCAGCAATCGGTTGTAAGCACGAGTGATTTATACATTTGCATTGCAGGATTTCAGCTCTCTTTAAAGAAACCGTCCCAGCATCTGACCCAACACATCAAAACTAATTGCCACAAACAATAGTTCAAAGCTGAAAGCAGATTATTTAACTGAAGGGACCTTGGAGATCATTTCCCTGTAGTGTTTAATCAGGGCCAATTCTACAGATGGGGGCACAGGCACATAACGTTAACTTATTGGAGTTTTTATGCTGACACAATTAAGTCAGCGTGGCTATTAGTGATCAGTATCCTTGTCTATGTCAGATGGAAGGAATAGATCTTATTCCTGCCCAAGCAAAGATGGATTTGCTGTCTGCTTTTGATCACTTCATTGCAGTATACAAGCAAAAATGTCGATATTTAAGTATTTGCTTTGCTGTTCATCAATGACATAATTTCTAAATGGAGCCTTGCAGTGGAAAGTTATGTAGCTTTTTAAGGAAGGAGTTAGAAGAGGGTTATTCAGAGTGTAACTGGTTATTAGCGATGGTTTCAGGGAAGGATGATGCATTTTTTCAGGCTGCTGTCAATAGCTGGTAGCTCACTTTATGGGCTGGTGCCAGAGAACTGAGAACAATCCCAATACTTGGATTTTTCGGGCCCATACTGGCCTGCTATAGCAATAGGAGCACCAAAAGGCCCATAAAGCCCTGCTTTACAGTCACCAGGGGTTTAGTGTCAGTATTTTTCCACAGTGGTGCTTTGTTTGCCAGGGAACACAATTTCCTCCATATGAAAGTTCATTTTCTCAATCACAAGTAAGCTGATTGGGCTGTGGGAAAGGTGTGCCAGCACGTAACGGGCTGACGGCACCCACTCTTCCTTTGCATTAAAACATACATACACACACCAAGCATCACAAGTCTATAAATCCATCCAGAAAGACAACTCCCAGCTGTTCCAGACCCAACAGAGACAAGCGGCTGTGTCATGCCAGGGAAGCACTTTCCTCCAGCAAGGGCTTTGGCCACATCTGGCCACAGCTGGGCACATCTGCCCCAAAAGGCAGGAGTGAAGGCTCGGGCAGGCCCAAGGGGGGGTTACATGATTCGGGGTACTTCAGGAGTAGATTTGTTTTCTCGGCTGACCGCTGCTGCCGCAGCCTGGGCTGCTGTGGGACAAAAACTCCACGCAACCAGGGGGGACACGAGACACAGAAAGCATTATGTTTGCATTGCTAAGTTGCAGGATGACCAACATCCCTGCACTTGCCCTGCACAGCTCCATGTTTGAGTCCAAGCTCCCCCTACACACAGGATGCTCTGCAGAAGTGACCTTCTCCCTGTTGTGTTTCGGGAGACATGGGACCAGGCACTCTGGGAGAATGTGGATAGCAACACTTCCACTGCCCTGAAAACATGTTTGCGTTTGCTCACTTAGTTGCTAAAAATGCTGGAGTCACATGGGAACGCCTGGGAATGCAGCCCAGGAATGTCGTTTGTAAGCAGAATTGTGTTTCTGGAGACTATTGACCGGAACTGTAAATAAATGCTCAGGAAAAAAGAGAGAAATATTCACAATTTATGGTCCTTCACATGAGCTGTTCAATCAGAAACAGTTGGAAATAGTTCCCAGAGTGCCCTCACCAACCTACTATCAAGCGGCCGAGTGCTGGAGATTGGTAAATAACCCACAGCCCTTCCGCAGAGGAGGAGCAGATCCAGTTTCAGACCTGGAGCCTATGATGGGAAAATCCATATCTCAGATTTGCAGAGTCTCTGCCTGATAACAGGCACTGTTATTCTGTCAGCTGGACAGCAGGAACAATCACAGCAGCGTCAGAGCCCTGCTTACACCTTACAAGCAGGCCATGCCTACTCTCTCCGCCAAGGATTTCTACCTGTGCAAGCAGCAGTCAGGCAGAAAAGCCCATTTAAAGCCTGTAGTCCGGTAAGGCACCAGCTTCAGAATCTGCGTTTGCCTCAATGGAATTTTTTATCCCAATGGATGGTAAATTTTCTGATCCAGCGAGTTCAGCTTGTGAGACTGAGCCAGCCAGCGCACAGCAAACGTGAACCAGAGAACAGCCTCAGACCAGCAGAAGCTGGAAAAGCAAGCGCCAAAATGGTACATTCCGGCGGAATTAACGCTGCAGGCAAGCCAGAAATAATTGCAAAAAATGAAGTAGTAAAAAAGAGAGCTCCTGTTGGCCTCCTCGGCAGAGAGGGCAAATCATGAATGGTTTGATGGGATGGAAGGACAGGGGCAGTTTTTGCTCCGGATGCTCTCTCTTTGCTCATTCAGGATCTCCTTTCTCCTCTCTCCCCCATTAAAGAATCCCATTTCTCCATCTTCCTCACACAGACCACTTTTCCAAACTCCTCATTACCTTTCACTTTACTCTTCATGCACTTTAATCCCACCTCGCTGAGCTCACACTTCAGTTATCAGCGTCAGTTACTATAATTGCTCATAAACACTGAATTATTCATGGAAAACCAGGTCAATGGTTATTAAAAGCCAAAGTGAATTATCAGACAAAAGTGAATCCTGAATTACTGTAGCAAGCAGAAGTGCTGGCATTATGCATCCCACCTCAAACCTGATTTCCATTCCTTGCATTAAACTCCAAAAGAACCCTGACTATTTCCATAGCCAGGTAAGGGCACAGAGTAAAGCAGCAAGGGAAGGAAGGAAATGAAGCACAGTTGGTGTTAATTATGCAAAACAAGATGTGACTTAAAGGATGTGAGTAATGTCTGGCTACAAGCAACAGGTGCCTGATAAGGGAGGAGGAAACCCAGACCTTTCATGTGTGCCGCAGGAGCAGACAACCACGAGAGCTCCGTTTCTAACGCAGATAATGACACTGAGTCACCTCCAGGGCGGATTACAGGGTTCATGAAGTAATTTCATAATGAGAAGAGGGATGTGCTGCCCCATTTCAGGGCGCGTGGCTGCAGCGAGAGGCCCCTGCTATGTGCTGTGGCATTTCAAGGCAGCAAGATAAAGCTCGGGACACTTCATGATGTATTGATGCATGGATGGGCACAGCACCTCCCTCTACTCACCAGGAATTCAGCGTCTGCTTTGACATACATCCGCTCATCCATTCCTCCTTCCCTTTCTGGGTTAAAAACAATGGGCTTCTCTCTTGCTTCCCACAGAGGCTGAGGGGTGCAATCCAAAAAGAAGCTCCAAAGAACTTGATTAATACGGTATATCATTTTCAATCCTTCCAGATTCTGATAGTCCTAAAAGCCCACAAACACAGCACAGCCCCACAGGAGTTGCACACAAGTCCAATACCTCTGCATCTCAGCAGGCATCCTTATTTTCTGTTTGGCGTCTGTTTTGCAGCACCTCACTTCTCTTGGGTATCTCAACAAGGACCTGGTTCAGGTTGTGACTGACAGCCAACGATGCCACTGCCAACACAGCAGTCACCATTTTACCAACGTCTTTGTCATTCCACACCAAAAACTCCTTATTTATTTCCAGGCATGATAGACCGGCACAATAATTGCTGTTAACAACGCAAAAGGGGGGGAGAATTCCTATAGCAACATCCAAACAATTCAACACAAGCATCAACCCATCAGAAATATATGGTGCTGCCCTTGACTGATTTTGCAGCAATACATTTCCATGCAAAAGGCATATAATCTCAGTAGATGAAAAAACACAGACCCAGTTATCCAGGTTTTATGAATTATTTCTGAGAGGTGCTAAAAAACTGAAATCCCTCTTTCTTATTTTTAACAGGAAATGTTAATCTACGGTTGCCATCCTTGTAACACAGAGAAACAGTTAAATAAATAATGAGAAGGAAAAAGGTCTTCTCGTATTACCAACAGATGGCAAAACATCCTATCAGGGCATCCTTTGGTTTCAAGAGGCAAAGCCAAGTTTAAAAACCATTTCTTCTGTAATAACTTGAGCCCACTGCCAGCAATTAGGAAATTCCACATGCAGTATCAGTTTAGACAGGGATTTAGCTACTTCTTCACGCAGGAGCAGTGCCTACGCGCCAACTTACCGTAAGCCTACAAGCACTAGCCAGAAAGGATTTGGAGGAACATGAAAACCACAGCAGATAAAGTCTACACATATGCTCTTGATCCAGTTTAAAGATAGTAAAATGCCAAGCGAGCAAAGATTTAAGACAGAACACGACTACACGTTCAGAACGGCTCAGAAGCACAAGTTACGCGTTCCCCAGGGGGTTGCACTTTCACTTGACTAAATTGCCTGCATGTTTGCCTTTTTCCGATGGCAGATTAGGAACCATGCATTTCCTTAAACCACCAGCTTTTGGCCAAGACACACACGCCCTTCTTGGAGACCTGCCAGCCCGCACTCGCACAAGAGGCAGAGCTAGAGAACCACGTTCCAACACTGAGCTGCTCCGAGGCGAGCCCAGGAGCCGGCTGCAGCAGCTGCCAGGCTCTCACCATAGACCCAGCTCTCCCTGGCCCGAGGGAGAGCAGGTAAAGAAGAAAGGTTGGCTGAGGAGCTCCTCTGAACAAGGCCCAGGGTTCAGCTTATGGCGTTTTGTTATTATAGCTTTATACAACAATTTTGTGACTGAGAAACCCAGAGGAGGAAGTGCATGTTCCATGTAACAACCCAGCTGCAAGAAGAACTCTTTGGTTTCCTTTAACAGTAGGGAAAAAGGAAGATAACCTTAAAAACATGGGCAGCAACACACATTCCTCTAAGGCAGACCCAGCTTCTGAGCCTTGAGACCAACGAGTGCTCACAGGCAGGTTGCATGCATACTGCACAGGACAGGCCTCAAAGCCCTCCTGTGAAAGCCCCCCTGAATGCTCTCTCCTGGAACCAAATGGCTTGAGCCCATTTCCTCCTCACCCCTCCACACACATATAATCATCTTTATATCCTTTTCCAGTTTTATTGCTAGAGCTCCTGTCAAGAAAGCATTGTCTAGCTGGGCTTTGCCAGTAACTGAGGTGTAATTACAGTGTCAGGCTCATTCGCCTGTACACAGCAGCCTGCAGTTGCCACATAGACGCCGTGTCTCACGGGGAGACACAAACTGTCCTGCAACAAAGGACTTCCCGTGTGCATTGAACACACAGTCCTGAAACACAGAGCAGCATTCAGCTAGAATAGCCCTTAATTCCAAGATGCTAGACTCTGACACTGCTGCAGCATTACAGCACGCCTGCAAACCCCAACCAAGGCTCAGAATTTACACATATGCCAGTGCTGTAACATGAGGGGATCAGAGCAGATATTTATTTGTTCAGATATTGGAGTCTCTCAACTTTGAGATGGTTTCCAGCACTAAATAGAAAGATGTTATTTTATTCTTTCCTCTATATCAGCTCTTTTAAAACTGTATTTTCATCCATTACCCATTTATTTGCCAGTGTTCAAAATCAGACATAGAATTTCTATGCTTGCCTGTCCTTCAAGCAGTATTTTACCATAAAGAACACAACCAATAACAAAGCAACATTTTTAACAACCATATTCTACTCATTCTCAAAAGCAAGCACCCATCTGGCATATTTGAAGTCTCATAACATTTCACATACCCCTCAGATAAGCTGCTCTTTAGAGATTCTCCTTCTTCTGCCCTTCCCTTGTCAAATTGCATTTGCCCATGACCTGTGAACACAGCTCCCACTGCCCTCAGAGACACACACACACACGTAATTAAACCATCAGCCCTGGAGCACACACTCCAGGGTGTAGCTGCAGTAGCAAAACACTCACTGCTCATACTAGTGCTAAATACACCGATAGTCCAGAATTCATTTGGTGCTGTGCAAGGTTTGAAATACGCGTGCCATAAACATGGCAGGAAACGAGAAGGGTCTTGGTTTGTGCTCTGAAGATGACTCTTCGCACGTATTAGAAATACATTATTATTCTCATTGCATTTTCAGTGTGAAGTGACCTGCCTCCAAGGATCCTGGAGGATTGTGCCCAAGAGCCGGCCCACAGCCACTGCTTCCCAGCTGAGGATGGAGATTCTCCATTTGCTGAATGGGAAGCGAAGCACAGAAGGATACCGGGAGCTCTCGGCATACGGTTAGGGCAAGGTTTTCAGAGGAGCTCAGCTTTGAGCAGCAAAATAGCAGTTCTTTGCTAAGGATCATTTAAACATTTGTCCCTGAGGGCCTCACACACGGCACACAGTCCAGCGGGACTTACAGCCAGCGAGAAACGGACAGAACAGCAAAGCTGGGAACATCATGGCTCACTTCCAAACAGGGACCAGCCTCTCGCTATGGGTGGCTCTGTGTAACCCGCGCAGCTCCAGCATCCTCGAGAAGCAAGAACCACAGAAGGAACCAGCGGGTTCCAAACCCCACATGCGGATGCAGCCGCGGTTTTCACTCGCGGTTTCTCAGCGCGGTGGCCGGATGCGTGTGACGGTGCAGCGGGGGAAGGAGAAACCGCAGTGCCGAGCACGGGAACGAATCGCGGATCTCTCCTCGTTTCCCGTTCGCAAGCCCCAGAACGGGAATTACCGGCCCCAGCGAGAAGCGCTGCCCGACGCCGCCCCGCTCCCGAGCTGGGGCTCCGCCGGCGGCGGGGCGGGAGTAACGGGGGGGCTGCAGCACGGTAACGGCCGCCCCCCACTAACGGCCACACCTGGAGGGGGATCGGGACAGGGCGAGCGCGGGGGGGGGTCCGGATGGGAGCGGGGTGTCGGTGGTCCCTTCTCCCCGCCGCGGCAGCCGCCGTTACCTGCAGCCCCGGGCGGGGGGCGCGGTGCACGCGCGGCCGCTGCCTGCGCTCCATTCATAAAAAAAACATAAGGGAAAAAAAAAAAAAAAAAGAAAGGGAAAAAAGGAGAGGAAAAAAAAAGCGCGAGCCACCACCGGGAGCGCGCGCCGCGACAGCCCCCCATTCATAAAAGGCAGCCGAGCATGCGCGCTGGCGCCCCGGTGCCCACCCATTCATAGAGTCGGGAGGCCGCGCATGCGCAGGAGGAGCCGCTACCCTCCCATTCATAAAATAGCCATTTTCCCAGGCAGCGGCGGTTGCAGCATCGCGGCGGCCGCTGACAGCGCCGCGCTCGCAGGTCCCTTCCCGCAGCTCCAGCGGCTCCTGCCAGGATTTTCCCAGGTCCGGCCCCCTCCTGCGCCTCGGATTTAGGATTAACTCGCCTATGGAGAGATGGTCTTAGCTGAATTACCTAAAGTAAGTACGAGATCTGCTTTTGTGAGCAAATGTTAAATGTTGTTAAGTGGAAAAAGAAAAATCAAGCCTGCTCCCCAAGGGAAAATCTTGTGCTCTTTCTAGATGCATTCAGCCAGACCCTTCAAGATCCCTGATCATAAGCATATTTGTGACTATGACTTTTCTAACAGCAATTATCTCTAATTATGCCTAGTGGATGTCTGCCTGGTGCCTCACAACCTACGGGAGACTTTGCATTCTGAAGGAATATCATGTTTCTTGCAGAATTTGCATTTGTGCGCCCGTGTCTCTCATTTATACCTTTCTTCTGTGCTTGTTCATGAACATCTGCAGTTGGTGTACATATATGGCAGGTTTCACCATACTTGTGTGGGGTTTGAGTGCAGGGATTTTACAACAAAATAAGGCTCTTCTTTCTGTTGATGGGATGTCATCTCCTTCATTCCTTCTTCCTTCCCCTAAGAAGGAGCATAAATATGGGGTCACCTGGGCTGACAAATAAGAATCAGGTATTTCTTGCTTTGGCATATGAAAACTGGTTGTGCACATTTCCTCTCTTTTCCACAGTCTTATGTCTTGTTGGTGTCAAGTAGTTCTGAGCTGTCTCCATAATAGGACACTTCAGAGCTCAGCACTGGTGTGTCAGAGCTTTCCTGTGTGACCTTTGCTCTTTAGCATTTTATTTCATGCAACTGTCCTTTTCTCTTTCATTTTTTCTGGCCTCTGTGCCTTATTCCGTCACTGCTCTGCTCCCTGTCCTGCTGTACACTTGTTTTAAATCTGGATGTCTGGATGGATGATGTATTTTAAGGGCTAGATAAATAATACAAGTAATAAAAATGTGTACCTAAGAATCATTTCATAAAGGTATGTGGAATATATTATATATGGAGGCAAAACCTGTCTCGGCTGCTCTTCCCCACCAACTGCGTAGCAAAGATAAGCCAGGGTTTTCTTTTCTGGTACCAGTCCTGGCGTCACAGGAGAAAGACAAGCCTGGAGACGACATGTTCTCAAAATTCATTATTAGGAGGGGAATGGAAAAAACAGAAAGGGGCATATAAAAGGCACAAAGGTCTTAGAGGAAAGCAGGACTGGAAACACAGCCCTTGGAAATGGCAGTGCAAATGAATATCAGCATTAATCACAGGAGGAAAAGGCTTCCCTCTATTTCTTTAAGAGACCATGGGTCTGATTTCTTTATTTAAATTGTTTGAATCCCCAAGTTTTTCCTTAAAAGGTGAAGAAGAGAAAGAAAGAGAAAAGGAAAAACATCCCTGCATTATCCAGGGTAGAAAAGGCACGTTCTAGATTCTTTAAAACTTCTTCAGCTGCTGCCTTTCTCCCATACCATGCTAAGGGTACAGCATGTCAAAAATCAGCTCAGGAACTGCTTGTTAATTAGGTAAAGAGAAACCTAGCTTTCCCAATATTAAGGCTTCCCCTCTCTCCCTTTATTTTGGGTTCAAGAATAAATTTGTGCACGGAATCACAATGATCCTGATGACTGGCTTCCCCTTTCTCCATAAAAAAATGAATGATAGCAGGAGGAGGGGTTGTTCTCAGTTATTGGAACCCCACTGGGGATGTCTCATTGATAAATGTGCCATTTTCCATGGGCTACTGTGTTTTCTGCTGTTAGAAGGGACTCTATATTGGTATTACAAAATTAAAAGGACCATTTCTGAATGCTGCAGTCCTTTTGAAATGCTCTGCGAGGTATGTGCAAGGGGGAAATTATTTGTTCTCCTCCTGAAACAGCAAAACAAAAGCTGTTTTCATGGAATTATGACTAATTCCTAAACCATAGTGGGAAATGCAACATCTCAAAAAGCAGTTCCCACACCAAAAAAAGAATACTCTGTTCTGAAACTGAGGACTACAATTCACTGCCTTTGCAGCACCACAGCAATGATAATTCACAGTTCTGATGGGTTTCCAAATATTAACCATAAGAGCAAAAGAAATAATCGTATTGCTGTACAATGTTTCACATTCAGCCCAGTACTCAAAACTGCCTTTTTATAGGCAAACAGCTGCACAAGTAGCCTTTGGGTTTTATTCTTTGCAAATGCAATACAATGTATTTCCTTAAGAACATATAAAATCCCTCTAATGTGGTTATCATTTACTACCATTAGCTTAATAGATCATATCTAAGCTTAGTTTTCTGTCCTTAAAAGAAATGTTCTTCTCCAATAAAACGCCCTGACTAAGAAATCTGAGTCCCGAGAGGTCTGAACGTTAGTGGTTCAAAATGTGCTTTATTCACTCGCACCATAGGAACAGGCTTCAGCTGGACAGAGACAGCTTCTTGGAAGTCTACAGGTCTCATTTCCCAGCTTCCGAATTTCCACACTCTGGCAAGAATTGAGCGTCTCCGTTTAAAAATGGCAGGTTTCCCTAATCAGCTTTCTATTTTTTTTTCCCCTTTCCCTTATTACTCGTAGAGAAAATTCCAGCTCTCCTTAGCTAGATAAGGCTGTTCAGGAGGGGAACAAGAATAATTAATACCAATATTTTGATAATATATGCTTTACAGAAAAGAGCTTTTTGGGGTTCTAAAGCATTTACAGCTTGACTGGAAATTCAGCCAAACTCAGCTTAATGAACTCCAGCATTATATATTATTCTTAATCGCACATTAAAAACATGTGCTTAGTAAAAGGTCTCTTTTAACTCCAAGTGTAGTCCTCCCTCATTAAAAGCTTTTATTGAGCTTTCTGACTTCCGTCAGTGGCAGCATGGCCTGGGAGCTCTGGACAAGACGATGTCCTTCATTCCAGGCAAAGGCAATGGCAGAGTTTGTTCACTTATCGCTACCTTCTCCGCTGGGAAGCAGGTCCTTGGGTGATACCCTGGTTGTCTACGGTGGAAGCCAGCCCTGACCCAGCTGGAGCACACACTCTGTGAAGCCCTATAGATCTTCCCTTTCCAAGTACTTTTTGATAGCAAGGAAAGCTCTTATTGCAGATATCCTGCCTTCATTTTCAATGCATGTCTGGGGTATTTCCCTCTTTTCCAAACAGCTGTAGGGAGGGGCTGTAAATAGCTGTGCAGAGCCAGCAAGGCAGGGTTTGGGCACATCCCCAGAGCATGGGACAGTGCTATGATCAACACTTCCTGGATAAGGTTTTCCAGACCCTGTAACCAAACTCATCACAGGAGAAAGACTCGCCATGGTTGTTCTGAAAGTGATGAAAGAGGAATTTTGCGCTGGTTACATTGAGTCTGAATGGTGCTGACTTGCGCAGGCTTTGAAATACGTGCCTGACCTGACACTGTGCTACTTCAAGGTACATGGTTCTCAATTATGATAATTTCTCTGTATTCAGACTTACCTGTGAAGAGTCTATTGCTTTTTTTGGTTTGTTTTTTTCCTGTTGCCCTGCTTTACAAATTCATATGTCCCAGATGGCAAAGGAAATAAGCCAATTTCTGCAGTACATTTACTGCAGCTCTTCCTACCTGCATGTTGATCTTAATGAGGTGATTGTCACATCACTTTCAGAGGCTGTAATGCAGCTTTTGCCTGGATAATAACAGGTCTAGTCTCATAGTAACCAAGAGGAAGTGTCATCCAGCTGTGAGGTGACAAGATTCAGGGGTCTCTGGTCTATCCCTTCACCATTGCTGACTCGCAGCAGAGCTCCAGGTGAGTAATTCAGGCTGTACCACAGCCCAGGAACATACACAGGACAATCCAGCACCGGCAACCCCACAAGAAGTCTTGGCCTTCTGAGGCAAATGGCTCTTCCCTGATACTGGTGCCATTCAGTGTCAACAGAAGGGACAAGCTGCTCATGAGGTGTAATTAAGGCATAATTCATTAGAAAGAGAAAAAGTGACCCCTGATCTGGTACATGCAGCTTACAAAGGATGGAAAGAGTTACTGGTGGCTGCATTACTGCTCTGAGCATCCTGGTGGTGTCTCTGTTAACAAACACACACCAAACAGCACATCTGGGGCTTTTCTATGACATTTAAGGCTATGTTTGCATGTCAGCATCCCATGTGGAAATTCCCTGCATCCTTCAGAAACAGGCTGGACGAAACTGTGGTACCTCTTACCTGGTGCTGGGTGTCAGAAGGTGGTTGTGGAAGCATGTTTTCCCATTGACTTCACTGGGACTGTGGGCACTGGGGATGTGTCTGAGTCACACCAGTGCTTCCCAGGGCTGGGTTTTGCAGGATTGCTTCCAGACAGGACCTGCTTCTAGGTTTAAACTGATGATGAGAGGAAGGGACTTGTTCCCATGTACATCTAGAATGCTGTGGGAGGAAGAACTTGTTAAAATTATTAACTAACAGATAATGAGTCAGTTGTAAACATTCTGTATTGCTGCCCTCATGAGCTATTTAAGTCGAGATCCATTTTGGTTTTCAGTACCTGGCAGACAAGTTATCCAACCCCACCTTGAAAATAAAGATACTAAAGCTTATTGCTTCAAAAACTGCTCTGAAAAACACTAACGAGAATGAGCTTTCCTGGGGGTTTGTGCAACTTCCTCGTGGAATTGCCTACAAGGATGTAGCTTTCTATAAAATGATGGAGGCGAGTCCAAAATGCTGTTGAAGCGTAAGGTCACGTTTGTTTTAATATCACGTTACTGAAGAACCTTACAAAATGTTTGAGTCTGAAATTGTACCCAAACACTTGAAAATAACAGTTGGTTTCCTACAACTTTAGGGCTTGTAATTATCTGGTACAGCAGCAATTTGAAATCGGCAATATCTTGCTGAAGAGACAAAGCCAGCACTGCAGCGCGTTTGTGAACTTGACTTCTGAATGCCATTGCACTTCCTTGGAAGGAAGTATATTTTGACTTGAAAATTGCATGTGGTGAGCAGCCATCCAGTCCCTGGATAGCATGGGAAAGAGAAGCTTCCTCTACATGGGAGCTTGCTGACATGTCTGCTTTGAAAAGAGCTCCATTGTTTCACCTACCTCTCAGGAATGAGCAAATCCCAATGCAAGAGCACACTCATGAATTTGCCTTCTTGCTGTCTACTTTCAGCAAATTGCCTGCACAATTGCACCCAGTGCATCTGTGCCTATGGTAATGCTGTAATAGGTCTGTAATTACTGAGGATCAAAGATTAACTGATTTTGTTTACAAGTATTTTGTATGGCTTTTTTCCTCAATTAAAATGCAATTTAGAGTCTGGCTGGATTAGTGCAGTGGACAACAAAGGCATAAAGTTTCATAGCTTAAATATCTCTGACCTATTTTATTATCTCTTCTGTATTTGTTTTTTAATCTACAGCTTTCTTTAAATGACACATCTGGTTACATTAAATCTGTTCAATTTGAGCAATTAAGTCAATATCTGCAAGCACAGCCCCACTGCCCTTGCCAGAAAAGATCTGTTCACAACACTGGCACTGCAAACTTCAGTCCTTCCTTACCATCTTACCACCACGGATGAGTCCTACAAGCAGACTGTTCTCTCTTAGGGGGTTTAACGTGTGCAGCTCATCTCTAGTACCCATCCCCTCCTTAGGCAGCTGCCACAGGCACCTTCAGGCACTCCAATTGAAGCGGGTGGTGGAGACAGCTCAGCCTGTTCTCTTGTGCATTCCCTCCCAGCCAAAGTGCCTCCCATTTGTCACTGCTTCTTCCCAGAGCTGCTTCAGGCAGTGGCCAGCTCCATGTGCCGTATGCTGAATCAGGTCGCTTCAACATCTGAGCTAACAGCTACAAGACCCCCTGAACCCCAGCTTGCTCACCTGCACAGGCCTTCAGAGCCAGTGCAAGAACCCCAGGCTTACAGCCCTTCAGCTCTTGTCCTTTCCCAAGGTCTTTATTTCTGCCAGGTCACCCCAAACATTAATTTTGACTGGGGATGAAGCTGCAGTTTATAAGATACCAACTCTGCTGCTCAAGGCAATGTTGTCCTTCCTGACAAGCATCCTGTGCATGACAAGTTCCCGGTGGGGAGGTGAAGAAGGGCACAGGGTCCTGCTTCTGGAGCGGGAATGAGCTTCCCTGCTGCTGAGCAGACATCACACCAGATACTCCTGTGAACAGTCATGAGGTATCCTGCAAAGAGATTGCATTTCAAAGGATGACTTGGTTGTATTGTTCCAGTCATCCTGGAACAATTTCAGACTGGCTGCAGCTGCATTTTCCCCCTCTGGGGAGCAGAGCAACCAAAAATGGTCAAGTTATGATGTCCTGGAGGATCTTCCAAGGAAGTCACCAGGATCCATGCACATACCCAGTCTCACAGGAACAGCCTGGCTTCTTGACTTGCTTCTGGTCCAGCGCAAGTCCTTAACCTGAGAACTGACTGGATTCCTCTTTAGCATGAGTGATGGAGTGCTGTGTATGTAAACAGCTACCTGGTACCCTTTGCTACAATCTCTTCTTTCATGCAATGCAGACACAAAGCTTAAGGCAGAAACAGCTCAGGGAAAGATGTGCTGAAGGCATGTCCTAGGGGAAGCATGCAGACACAGAACCTGAAGTAACCACATCCTTAAATACCGATGTTGTCCCCATCTGGGCAGATCCCAGTGGAGGAGAGCCTGCTTGCAGGACCAGCACCACTCAGCTCACTCTCTAGCTCAGCACACGAGATGTTTGACCTGGATCTGTCACCAGCAATCTTATACACTGCTGAAACATCTTGTGACAGGACCAGCAGCAGCGTAGTCATGGTCCTTGGAAAATTCTGTAAATGCCAGAAGTTTATGTCCTATAAGAGTAGCTTGAAAAGTGACAGCAGTTAATTGTGACAGGGCAGACACTGAAGGACCGTGCACTAGCACCAAAAACTGGTAGGGTGTGTATCTGTAGCGATTTAAAGGTGATCTTCAAGAAGAGAGAGGCTGTGTCCAGAGCAGGGGTCTGGGAATTAGGAGAGCTGGGCCTTATTTTTCTGTCTTCACGCCAGAGCTTTTATCCGAGTAGAGATCCTGTACCCAGATATCTGCAGGTCTTTTGCCATGTCAGAGCCTCCGTTCTTCTTGTTCTGCAGAAATAGTTTCCCTCTTAGAAAGACAATTTGAAGCAGCATTATAATGGAAAAAGATGAAGAGTTTTCAACATTAACTATCCTGAAGTGCAGTATTTAGTCCGGCATTCATCTCCCTTCTGTGCTAGTAAACTCTGAAATCCTGATCAGCATTAGCATATCTAGTTAAGCCATCATTAATGTCTGCCTGCCTATGGCCATGTCTGTGTACCAGGGTTTGGGTGTTCTAAGAGTGCCTGTGGCTATAATGTGTCTCCAGACTAATCTGATAACATAACTTCCATGTGATGTCATCGCTGGTTCTGGACCATGGCAGACTGTGCAATTACAGAGTTAATATAAAGCCCAGATGCTGACTCCTGTCCCGGGGCTGCTGCCCTCCTGCTTGCTGCCCTCCCATGGTGCTGGGGCAAGGGGCTCCCTGTGGGGTGCCCTCAGTGAAGCAGAACCCCTCCATGTGCCACCAGAGCTGCCCTGCTGGGAAAATCAGCATCAGCCAGGCTGTTTACATGGATAGAGGCAGCGGATGCTGCTCAAGGGCTGCCCAGCTCTCCTCCATACAGTGCTGGCACACACTGCACCTTAAACAAAATAATGCTCCTTGGATCCAGCCTAAATATATGGCAAACAGACCAAACTCCAGAGGCTTGATAACAAGGGGGAGTGGGTTCAGGCCAGAACACAGAGCCTTGTGCTAGAGGGTGAAGGCACTGAAGGCACTGATGCCAGGGACGTGAAGGAGCAGACAGGCTTGTAACATCCTTCAGTGTGCTGCCATTTCCTCCAGCTACCTTCCATCTAGCATCAGCTCTGCTGCACTTACTCTTGGCAGCCAACACAGCTGCATCTCTCCTTAAAGAAAACAAACCCCAAAACCCCTGTGAAGTCAGTGTCTTGCTGCAAACAAACCACCTAGCCCATGCAGAACCGAATCTCAACTATGACTTGCAACAAGTCCTTTTTGTATCATGACATTGGATTCTGACATACAGAAGGAAAGCAATGCCCCACAGTTGTCAGAATCATTGCTGCTTTTTACTTTGAAATGCAGTAAATAAGAAGAGATGCTCTGAAAACTCTCTTGTTGCTCGAGTCAGGATGTCAGTGAGCTATGAATAAGGAAATTATAAAAATCAAATGAATGGCTAAGACCCAGCAGTGAATTTTAACTTGTGAAGAGAAACGGCCTAGGGACCACACTCCAATAATCATCATCGTTGCTAGATAAAGCACTTCTTCCTGCTTGCCTTATGCAGCAGACAGAAGGAGCCCAGGAGGCAGGACCCAGTGCCAGCACCCAGAGGTGCCATGTGCCTTCCCACTCTGTGTCACTGCCCTGGTCTTCATCCAGCGTCAGCCCTCACTCCTATTGATCCTGGGAGAACTGGCAGATTTTCAGCCCCTCAAATGCCAAGTGACCTATCACAGCAATGATTTACTAATGTAGTAGTGGCCTCTGGTAACATTATTCAGTGGGTAAGGAGAAATGCACTTCCCCTTCTCCTTCCATAAATGAGTAATTAGTTCATGCTCCAGTTTTTGTTGTGTTGAGATTAGAGGGGAGCGTGTTCTTGCAATGCACATACATTTACTTGTGCACACACCCCCCTTAATTATAGCTTGATGCATTTTTTCCTGACTGGTTTTCAGACTGCTCTAACATTAAACTCTCTCATGCTGTTGGAAAAGCTTGGTTTATCTGAGCACAGACAACTGGCAATGCCTTAAGCTGTGCACTGTTTCCTTTTTCTTGATACCAGAAGCTTTTCCCCTCCTGCAACTTGCTCTGAAGCTTTCCTCACCCCTTCTTTAAACTGCTCTTCAGCATTCTATTATTTATGAATAAAGGTCACCCCGTGAGGAAATGGCACATCTACTAGAAAACAATGTGCACTTTCTAAATTTGAACCGAGTCGTTTCCGTTCTTTGATTTAAGTTTAGTTACTTCCTGTGGTTTCTTGCCCTGCTGAATCTTTGGATTGACTCCAGGATAAATTGCACTCTTTCAATGAAATTAGAAACCGTGGCAGCAGACGGCTGAGCTGGTGTAGCTGGTAAACAGCGCTCAAACCAAATATTAGCCCGCTTAGTGTTTCAAAGAAGAGCACCTGATTACCTGCATGAGGTGACAAAGCAAGTCTGTCCCGTGTGTGTGCTCTCCCCTGGCCTGCTTTGCACCCAGACAGGCTGCTGAGCAAGAACTTCCACCTCCTGCAGGAAGGCTGAAAGCAGCCTCTGAGACCAGCGGCTCCAAATGGAGACAGGGCATTTCCTCACCAAAGCCAGGCAACCTCTCGCGGGCAGATTCAGGGTTAGCAAGGATGAGTGCTCACCCCATGCTCCGAAGCATCTGTGTACCAGGCCAGTGCTCCCACGAGCCACAGTTTTGCATCAGGGCTTTTAGGGATCAGCGTCAATTGAGGAAAAACCCCAAACCTGGCCCAAAACCCTGTACACCAACACTTAGGTAAGTCACTTCAGGCAGTTTGCTGACAAAAATGCATGTGAATATACAGCAGTAACCCTAAGATGTGCTTTCCCCCTGAAAAAATGAGACACGGGCACTTCAGGGCCCTGGACCAGAGGAGCTGTATATGGCCATGGTTAGGGAGAGGAGCACAGCAGTGAAGGGTGATGTATTTTGTGCACAGGCAAATGCTCTGACTCCCTTCTAAGTATACCCTAGAAGACCTCCTGCATCATAATCAGCCTCAGTAGAGAAGCCCTGTTTGATCCAAGGCTGTAGGGTAGAATCACAGAATGGTTTGGATTGAAAGGCACCTTATAGCTCATTCAGTTTCAACCCTGTGCCAAGGGCAGGGACACCTTCCACTCTAGTGCTGCTTGCCCAAGGCCTTCAAGGGTAACTCAATAACAATGCACTCTTTCTCTCCCCTACCCCTTTTCTTTCTCCTTTCCTTCCCCCAGAATACTTAAGAACAGATTTTTCGCCTGTACTCAGACTGCTTGATCAATGGAGCCCCGGATTCCCCACAACATCACCGTTGTCCCCAACTCTGTGATGGTCCAGCCCTTGCTGGACAGTCGGATCCCCTATGGGCGCCTGCAGCACCCGCTCACCATCCTGCCGATTGACCAAATGAAGACCACTCACATAGAGAACGATTACACTGACAACCCCACCGCTGCCCAGCTGGCAGCCCAGAAGCGTCCCCGAGGCCCCCATGAACTGGTCCTGACCAACCAGCACCCGCAGCGCTGTGAGCAGGATGTCACCCACCCCTGGATCTCATTCAGCGGGCGCCCCAGCTCCATCAGCAGCAGCAGCAGCACATCCTCAGACCAAAGGCTCCTGGACCACATGGCCCCAGCACCCGTGGCGGAGCAGTCCTCCCCCAGAGCAGTTCGCATTCAGCCCAAGGTGATTAACTGCAAACCCCTGGACCTGAAGGAACCTGTGTCTCAGGAACTGGACAAGCACTTTCTGCTGTGCGAAGCCTGTGGGAAATGCAAGTGTAAGGAGTGCGCGCTGCCCCGGACGCTGCCTTCGTGCTGGGTGTGCAACCAAGAGTGCCTCTGCTCAGCGCAGAACCTGGTCAACTACTCCACCTGCATGTGTCTCGTCAAGGGCGTCTTCTACCACTGCACCAACGAGGACGACGAGGGTACATGTGCTGACCACCCCTGCTCCTGCTCCCACTCAAACTGCTGTGCCCGCTGGTCCTTCATGAGCGCCCTCTCCCTGGTGCTCCCTTGCTTGCTCTGCTACCTGCCAGCCACCGGCTGCGTCAAGCTGTCCCAGAGATGCTATGACCAAGTGAGCCGGCCCGGATGCAGATGTAAAAACACAAACAGTGTCATTTGCAAGGCACTGCCTGAGAGCAAAGGAAACAGGCCAGAAAAGCCCTTTTGATAGTTTGGGAGGATGGGGAGTGGGAGGGCACTCCACAGTGGCATTGGCTCTTTTTAATAACCTGTGTCTTTTGCCTCTGAAGGAAGCAGAAGCAACTATTTCCACAAACTGAAGCACTTTGGGTTATTCAGGGTTTTGGAACTGGTCAGAGTTTAAGTAGATGGGGCCAAAGGAGGAATCTTAATAACGTAAAGTGAAGGCTGCAAACCTATGTATATCATGAAGTACAGCTGCTTAAAAACCCCTGGTTTGGACGGACGGCTGCTCAGCATGCCTGCACACCACAAGAACCATTAACTGCTTGCTTGGCAGGCACGGCCGCACAAGCAATACCCATTCCCAGCTACAAAGAGCTGCTTTGGATTCATATCCAGAGTGGGCTTCTCGGTTTTGCTTTCCTTCCAAACCGATTCGCTACCAGCAGCCTGTTGAAGGTGATGGGTTAAGTCCCTCTGCCCTCCGTCTCCACCTGCACCCCATTAGAAGGGCCCATTGCACACAAAGTACATGTTTTGCAACAGCTTTCCGTGTCCCTCAAAGATCTGGAACCACAAGTAAAGATACGGTTCATTTGTTTAAGGGCCTCTCAGTGTTAGGCATGTTGCTCTCTCTGAACCCACCTGGCCACAGCGATTCGGACCCTCTTTGTGAAGCAAGCTGGTAGCAGGGTGCTCCCTCCCGGGGGGGAGCAGCAGCAGGAGGTGTGCAGGCAGTTGTGCCAACACCGTTCTGCCTGCAGCTGATCCGTAGGTTTTGCTCAATGGAATATTGAATTTACACCACCAGTGCAAACCCGCTCCCGGAGGATGTTGCTCGAATCCCATTTCCCAGTGCACGTGCTTGCTCCCCGGTGCTGGATCTTAACTCACGCCGCAAGTCGAAGACGTTCAGTGTTTCTTTCTCTAAACCTCTTCAGCTCTGTTGAGAAGTCACAAAAACCTAAGTGTCCGATACACCCGGGTGTATTTTATAGGGGTATCCATCCAGTACCTCCCTTCCTGGAACAGGCTCCTCTTTGCTCATTAACTATCAAGATTTTTGATATTTGTGTCCTGGGGATGAATGGCATTTGCTGGAGCAGAGCCCATTCCCTTCTCTATTGCTGCTGTTCGACTTCTGCCTCCTCTGTACAAAAACGTATCTTTTTAAGTGTACAGAATGCTTTTCATGTTTATTTTAGTGCTAACATACGCATGGGAAAGCCAGGGGAGGGAAGAGAGGCTATTTAAAGAATGTGCCCATGGTTTTCAGTAAGCAAATAACATTGGCTTTGCCCGTGCACTCATCCTGGGGCTGGTTCTGCATTCCCTTAGGATGCAGCAACCCCTGAAGATGCAGTAACCCCTTTCTCTTGACAACTACAAGGTGCTAAGTGAAAATCTCTGTCCAGCCATGCAACACTCGGAAGCGGGCAGGTACTTGTTGCATGCAGAAACCTGATCTAGTCTTTTTAATTTGCAATTAGAGGAAGTTTCCTCAGAAAATGCACAGCAGTGACAGTGAAATGTCATCTCCAATTAGATAAGCAATAGGCAGAGCTCATGTAGCATTTCCAGGAATCCCATTGACTTGGTTGCAATACAGTTGCTGCGTAGGGGTTGGCAGGAGTGTACTGATGGGACTTGTGGTGTCTTTTGGTTTTGGAATTCAGTCAACCCGGATGTCTGGGGTTTAGTTAAGCTCAGCTGCAGATAAAAAAAGGGATGCTACATCTGTCACCAGGTACCGAGTCCTATAGTTCATTGTCATGCTGACACCTCTGGGGACATCAGAAAGAAGGAAGCAGGTGGGGATCCAGAACTGTATTGATTATCTTGCACAAACTGGAGGGGAAGAGATGAAAGGAAAACCAGCCCCAAACTAGCTGAACTGTTGGTTGAATGTATAAGGTATTGTATTTAATAAGAGAAATCATTTTGCTAAGATGCAAATAGACTAGAAAGCGCTGCCCTCCTCTATCGGGACCATACAGTATCCAAATGGCTTCCACCAGTGGTTGTTTTGCCTTTTTGACCCTCTGTCCCTCGCTGTTTGGGACCTGTGCTGAGAACCTGCAATAGCAAAGCCCATGGCTTAGATGCATGGTCCTTGCAAGCAAACACAACGCTGGAGTGGTCGCCACTGTGCCAATCTACACTCATGTACATACACCCAGCAATCCCGAATGGATTTATGTTCATTGTACATAGCTGTAAACTATTTCTCTGTTGGTTTCTTTTAATATATAAGTCCTGTAAGCCAGTCCCGTGTTGGAAGACTGTAAAGCATTAGTGGATGTGTTAGAGCAGTGGTAAATGTAGCAGAGCGACACTCCCTCTTCTCCTCAGCCTCCCAACCCCATGGTCAGACCCTGCTTCATCAACTCATGGTCCAAGGCAAGTCAAAGAAGTGCTGAGCTCCTTGCAGAGCACTCATAAAGGTTCGGGGTCAGCCAAGCCGGGGGCTTTGCTGGAGTCAGTCAAGGAATCCTTATTCCTTCTCTTCCCTCATCCCAATGCCTCCTTTTTCCCATCCCCTTTTAAGGTACTTGAGTCCCCTGCCACCCCCTGAGACGTACCATGGGCATGGTGCAACCCCAGCTCTGGCCATCCTCCTGCAGGTCAGGTCCCCCCCTGCAGGCTGAGGAATGGCTACGAATGAGCACAAACCTTGTCAGGATGCTGTTGGCCTCTGGCTGTGTCAGTGCAGTGGGGTGGGATGACAGAGGCAAGCGGGGAGGTGAGGGCTGTTTCCCCTGGAACAGGCACTGTGCCACCATGGCAGGAGGATGGCAGGGTGCTTTGGCTTTATCACCTTGACCTGCTCGTTGCTGTAGCAGGTTCATTGCCAGGTTTTGTTCCCTGCCCACACACAGAAGCAAGAAGAGGTGACTTCATGGGCAATGCCACATCACATCCTTGGCTGGAGCTCATTGTCAGCAGGGCAGCTTCAACAGACAGACAAAGCCTCACTGCACCCTCCAGCCCAGTGCTGCTACAAGCAGTAGCTACTAAATTCAACACCGTTGCTCCCCAGGCACTGGCTTTCCCACCAGCCAAACCCTCACCCTTTCCCAGCACTGGGCATTCCCCCTCCTCTCCTACGCTGATAAAGGTTCCCCCTTCTGTTACCACCCCACCACATACACACCCTGAGAAGTTACCACAGAAGGTTTTCTTTGTATAGAATATTTATTTTGAAGCTCTATTTTAATAGTATTTATTTTAGAAAGTCTACTATTGTAAGAGTTCTTCTGTTTGTGAAGAGAACAAGTACTGATGAATGTACTGATCTAGAAATTCTATATATATATAAATATATATTGTTAAATATATAAATGTCTGTTGTGGTTTGTAAGCAAAAAAGAAAAATCCCAAAGAATGTTTGTAGCAATTATTCTAAAAATACAAGCAAAGAGCAGCCCAAACTTCAGTGGGATGCTCTCCAGCCCCATTCATCCCAGCCAAGGAACTCAGGGCAATGCTTGGGCTTGTTCTACTCTATGGCCTGGCTCATCAGTGTGCACATCCATTAAATATCCTGCAATTCAGGGCAGCAGGGCAAAGCTCCTCGGTGAGGAGGAATACCCTCTTCTGTCCCCTTGCAGGAGCAATTCTCTCCTTCCCTCTGCCTCTAGAGTATGCCAATTGCAGTCAAGTCAGGCTGCTTTCCTCCACAGGTCTAACATTCAGATAGAGATTAGAAAGGAACCAAACCCAAAGTCAGTGGTACCCCCTCACAGAGGGGTTTTGGTGACCACTCTGTCCCACAAAGCCTCCCTTGACAATCCAGCCCTGCTCCCCCCTGTCATGCCGCTCATTTCTAGGAGATTTTTGTGCAGGGTGCAAACCCCAGCCCTCTTCCTCAATGGCACAGGGTAGGACACAACAGCGAGCACCAAATACACAGCGCATCAAGGACAACAGAGTCACTCACATGCAAATATGAGTGGCCATTCACTGACAGCTGCCGCCATAAGAGCAGGGCATGGTTCCTTTCACAGTTACTTAAAGGCAGAAAGTCAGAGCTGCTCTCATGGCATCATTTACCCAGGTGCTGACATCAGCAACGGGCACCGCTGAGGTCCCAGCTGGGCTCAGAGCATCCTCCAGCCCTGACCAGCCCCCCCCCCACAAGGTCCCAGAATCCCAGCCTGGTTTGGGTTGAAGGGACCTTAAAGCTCCTCCAGCCCCAACCCCTGCCACGGGCAGGGACACC
>WYDI02027994.1:0-12669 GCA_009867235.2 Psittacus erithacus
AGGGACACCTTCCACTGGAGCAGCTTGCTCCAAGCCCCTGTGTCCAACCTGGCCTTGAACACTGCCAGGGATGGTAACTTGAAGATTTCATACAAAACTCTGGGATTTCTGTCTGTGTTTTATTTCAGTACTCAGATGAAAGAGAACAGAGACAGAAAAAGGGAATTACACAGCAGCGGTAGAAAGCTAATGAGGCCAAAATCCTTCCTCAAGTGTTAGTGCCTGAAGCAGGATAGTTTTTTGAGTCACATATTTATGTACCTAACATATTTGGTCCTTAGCTAGTTGCTTTTGACTTGTTTGGCACTGTTAGTGGAAGGTTTTTTCAAAAAGGGCAGTGTTTGAAACACGAATGTTTGGAACACAAACCTTGCATTTGTGAAAGTGAAAAGTAAAAAGAGCTACAGCTAAATTCGCTAGTGATTGAGGTGGAGACACTCCTGCCCCATCTTTCTCACCAGAAGCTGGTGGGATCAGGAAATACCGCTCTGAGTTGTGGATAAACAGCAGACACTGGTCCCTGTTAACCTCTGGTATGGGTAGGATTATTCACTCTAATGTTTCTATTCAGTTTGCAAAGTGTGGACTAAAGGGGAAATGAAAAACATTAAGTTGATATAAAAGTGACACATAATTACAATACTTGCTGCGCCACTCCTAATCACTACACAAGCTCAGAGGCAGGGCGTTCACCTGGGCCAGGGTCTTTTGACCTGTGGGTGTGATTTTTAGTATTATAATGAAGACAGTTCACTTCGGGACACCTTAAAAGTCAGTTTCATTGCCAAGCTGGTTAATCAGTCACTTTGCCAAGCTGTAAGGTATAATCCATCCTGGATGTTCTCTGATCTTTTGAACACAACCAAGTCCTGGTTTTACTCATGAGCTCCTTATTGTCAATGAAGGTCATGCTGACCCATGTACGTTAACTATACCAGCAGCAGATGCACAATATAGATCACTGCTGTTTAGGGGATGGGATTTCTTTGTCAGCCCACTTGTTGGAGGGAGCTAGGGACAGAACTTCATGTCGATTTGGAGGATGGAAACCACATAGGGCAGCACTGAGGCCAGGCCGGTACGGAAATGGCGGCACTGGTTGCGCACGGGGGGCCAGCCCGGCTGCGGGGCTCAGGGCAGCCGGCGCTCTGGGCCCGGGTGCCCCCCGGAAATGTCTGAGGGCCCGCCGGCCGGCCCCGCTCCGTGTCCGGCACCATTTCGGCACGCTGCTTGGAACCCGCGCCGCCGGCGGGAAATGGCGGCGCCCGGGACCGGGGCAGCGCCCCGCGGGGCGGCTGCCGGAGCCGTCGCCCCGCCCGAGGGCCCCCGCCAGGCCCCGCCTGGGCGTTGGGGCGGTGTCGGCGCGGCCCCGGCGAGGGATGGCGGCGGCGCGGAGAGCGCGGGCTGCGGATCCCCGCGCTGTGTTCATGCGGGAGGCGGTGGAGCCGGGCCCCGCCGTGCCGCAGGGTCTGATCCGAGCGGCTCGGAAGAGCGGGCAGCTGAACCTGTCGGGCCGGAACCTCAGTGAGGGTGAGCGCGGGCAGCCGGCCCGATCCCGCGGGGAGCCCGCCGCTGCCGCGTGGGGCGGGTGAGCGCCTTGCGGCGGGAGCTCACCGCTCCTTGTTCTCCCTGTAGCGGGCGGTTCCAGCCCTCCGTCCCGCACCTCAGCCGCGCCGAGCCGGGGCTCCTGCCTCACTGCAGGCGGCGGTGCTGCCTGGGGTCTGGGGCCTGCTGCGGAGGGTTTGGAGCCCGGGGAGAGCGGCTGCGCTTCCGAAAGCCACAGCTGTGGGATCAGGTGGTCTGTGTGCTGAGCGATCCCGCGGGCTCGTGTGCCTCCTGTGCCTAGGTTTACGCTAGGCAGTGCTATCCGGGCAGGAAAGATGCAGGGGGAACAACAGCAATGAATGCTTCCTGCCATCTGGAGATGAACTTAATTTTGGCTGTTGCTGGCAGCGTTCCATCACCTTGTTATTGTCAGCTCTGGAAGAATGTCTGTAGAAACCCAGTTGCCCATGTGTGTGTATGAAAAGCGTTATGATAGTGTAAATTTGAGAGTAAGCACCTGAAGATTTTGGTTGACATGTTTGTGTTTGTCTTATGTAGTGCCTCAGCATGTGTGGCGGATAAATCTGGATACTCCGGAGGAAGCTCATCAGAATCTCTCTTTTGGTGCTGCGGATCGCTGGTGGGAGCAAACAGACCTGACCAAGCTGATACTTGCCTCAAACAAACTGCAGTGTCTTTCAGAGGATGTCAAACTTCTGCCTGCACTCACTGTTCTGGATGTAAGTACAGTGATCCTATTACAGTAGGACTGTGCTCTCCCTATAGAAGGGGGAATAAACAGAGCCTTAGATCTTTGTTTTCCATTTCCCTGCAGCAGTGGATGTGTAGAAGTGGCACTTGTGTATTCTGAAGTTACAGAAAAGGTTGTTACAGATCACTCTTATATCAGTTTATATGCTGATAGTGGGTGCTGTTCTGTAGAAAGATCATATCTACTCTCAGTGTTTAATTAAATAGAATTTTGCTACTTGGCAGTTGCAGTGCTGCTGTTGGTACTTGTTTGAGACATGTATGTAGCTGTTACTGTGTACAAAATTACCCTGTAGGTTAGCTTGATTTGTTTCTGGAATAGGGAAAGGAAACCTACATAGTACAAATTAGTAACTGTGAGCTCAAAACTTTCTTTTCCAGGTGCATGATAATCAGCTGACATCACTGCCTTCTGCTTTAGGACAGTTAGAGAATCTTCAGAAACTTGATGTCAGGTAAATTACACGTTATAAAACTGGAATGTGAGAAATACCACAGTGATTTTGACAGGGTGAATAAGAGATTGTAGGGTATCAAGTTTTCTTTCAGATACTAATTTCAGATTTTTAACAAGGGACTATTAGTAGATTGAGAATTGTAAGTTTTGGATCAAAAATGATAAACTTAGGTTTGTTAAAGTTATTTTAACTGATATTCAAAGCCATGTCTCACTTGGAGGGTGAAAACCGATACTTTGAATAAGCGCACAAAAGCAGTATCTACATTCATTTGCTTCATTCTGGCAGCTTTGAGTATAGGCATAGTTTTTGTCATGAAAAATATACATTGTAAAGAATTGTATTGTTCTTGTTCATGCTGGAATGTTCATTGTCCTCTGTTCACTGGAGTAGTTTTGTAAACTAGTGCACAAAGAGGAGGAGGGTATGCTGCTTCTGTGTGTGTGAAGTATATCAAACAAACAAAGATCCTGCTGGGATACAGCAAATTCAGATGAGGATAAAAGGGATTCTTGAAGAAATAAACAGAATTAATTTCTCCCAGGAAACTAATCCATTGTGGAACGCTGTGACAGTTGTAGAAGACAGATTTTTCTTCAAGGTGTTGGTATCCTGAGCAGCAAGTACATGTGCAGGCTGCAGTGTGGGAGTGGGTCGCAGAAGCCTGTCTCCCTCTGGATGGAATTAATAGTCTGTGCCAGCATGGAATTCCCCATGCTGGTGTGCTCCATGCTCTGCGCTCTAGGCTCTGAGGAGTCTGTGTTTCAACAGGCCATGGGTGCCTGAGCTCACCCTGCTGATAGCAGTGATGAATAGGATCAGGTAACAGGAGTGTCTTGTGTGCAATTACCTCCTTAAAACTTGGTTTTCCCTTTGCATTTAGCCACAACAAACTGAAAAGTATCCCAGAAGAGCTGCTGCAGCTGTCACATTTGAAGAGCCTCCTTCTTCACCACAACGAGCTGAGCATCTTGCCAGATGGGTTTGGCCAACTTGTCAGCTTAGAGGAATTAGTAAGATACAACTCTTTGAAAAATGTTTATTTGTGCAGAAGGGCTGATTTACCTACGTTTTGTTACTGCTGATTAAAACCCTCTATATCTAAGGTGACAGAACTTTGCGAATGCTCTAAGGACTTACGTAGGTTCTCAGTTTCAGTTACTACATGGTGGGTTGTTGGTTTGCTGTTTCCTTGTTTGAAACCAAGTTTTGCTCTTGGTTTGCCAAATATTGTAAGAAAAATCAAATCCTTTGTGATCTCTCAGTCACGGGATACTTGTTTCTTCTATTCGCATTCCTACCAGGTTGATCCTGAAGATGTCAGCCATCTCATTTTAATGTTCTGCCAGTAATTAACTTTGCAGTAGTTATACTCATGGGATATTTAAACAACTCTATTCCTAACCTCTTTCTCTCTTTTTTTTTAATCTTCAGGACGTGTCCAACAACCATCTCACAGACATTCCAACAAGTTTTGCTCTGCTCATTAACTTGGTGCGACTCAATCTGGCTTGTAACCAGCTCCAGAGCCTGCCTGCCGACCTCAGTGCCATGAAAAGTAAATCAGTTTCCTCAGATGCCATACCGCCAGTTCTGTACTTGTGCTCAGAAATGTAGTGCATGTTGTTCAGGTTTTAAAAAATACGTGCTTAAAGAGTGACTGTGTTCTCAAGAGTATTAGTTCAGAGTGATTTAAAAAAGTCAGCTACAGCTACTGTGTATCCAACTTGAGTCCTCTTGTGGTTCGTATTTCTTGATAAATGGGATGTAGGATGATCAGAAAGGTGTAAAGTATAAGGATTAACATAGTTCTGCTTCGAGGTTATTAGCCTTATGGCTGCAATAAGAAATCTGACATTTTTCTTTCTCTAATGCATAGTTTGAGTGGCAAATAAAGCCTAAATGAGAGAGAGTTAAAATTACTGGAGAGGAAAAAAACATAAATTAGAGTGACAAAGTTGACTTGTAACATTTGAATGTTAAATATCAAGCTGAGTAGTGATTGATATGAAATGCAGGTTTTAATTGCTGAGGCAGCTCTACAAGAACAGCTTTTATATGTGCTGTAGAAATGACTTGCAGATCTTTCTGAGATGGTCTGCAATGCTTAGACCCTTTATTGACAACAGTGAGTTTTTGGCAGTGTTACTGAAAGCATTCCAGAATGTTCTGTGAAGAATAAGTGAAAAGCAGATGCCTTCGTTTCAGAAACATTGATGCTGACTGATTTGATATCTTCCAAAATTCTGTTTGGCAAAATGTTCTCCTGCTTATTTTAAACCCCACGATATTTATGCTTCCATACAATGCATTTTTTTGTACTCTCTTACTTTTCTGTTTGTCACTGCACACTTCCTTTTGTAGGCTTGAGACAACTGGATTGTACTAAAAACTACCTGGAAACGGTACCTTCTAAACTTGCAACTATGACATCTTTGGAACAACTTTATCTGAGAAAGAATAAACTGCGTTCCTTGCCAGAATTTCCCTCCTGCGAGTTACTGAAGGTAAGGTCTGAAGTGGTTGGTAAGCTGTATTTTGGTACAGAAAATAGGGTATTTTCTGTACACTTAAAATAATGACTTAATTTAAACAAAATTCTTGTGAAGTGCAATGATCAAGAGTTGTGTTTAAAACTCTCTAATACACCCTTATCTGCAGTTATGGTCTGTATTGGTCAATCCTAAGATCATGTGGGAGACAAATTTGCAGCAGTACTCCAGATTTGGGAAAGAAAAAAAATATTTAGAAGAGGAATGGCTGAAAACTGGATCTAGTGTTGCCTTGCTACAGTTATTTTTTCTCTCTAGGAACATTTTTGAGACAAATTTACTGTGTTCATTATCATTTTCTTCCTTTGTAATTGCAGAGAAAGTATACTTTTTATTTCTTCTTTTAGGATAGTCAGATTTTCCAGATATTTTGCAGCCTTAATTCCCAGTATGTTTAAAATTGAAAATTGCCTGTTTCAGAACATCAGAAGTTGGTTACTCAGCTAATAATAGCAAAATGATTGGGCCAAGTGAATGCCTGTACCACTACGTTGTTCCCAATGCCAATATCAATCAAAGAGTGCGCATACTTTAGTTGTTCATAACTCTGAACCCAGAACTTAAAATTCCAAGCTCTTTCAGCATCTTGTAACAAAATAATTTCCAATTACATTTCCAATAGGGAGAGGGGGAGCTACCCTTTCAACTTCCTGAAACTTGGAAATTAAGAAACTTCTTTAATAAAGTCATTGGCAAATTTTGAAGATGGAACAAATTTATTCCTAGCTTGGAACTCAAAGCTGAGGGTTCCATGGGGGTGTCAAAAAGCTAAGTTCAGACTCGTGTGTCTGGATCTTTGGAGATTTTGATGTTTCATGTGCAGATGAAAGGGAATTGAGATCTACATTTTCTCCACATCACTGCGTATTTTTGCCAATGTCATGATTTAGGAGATCAGTAAGATATAGTTTTAGTAGAGTAGCATAATTGTGGGTGATCTTTGTTTCCATAGGAATTGCATGCTGGTGAAAATCAGATTGAAATATTAAATGCAGAGAATCTGAAGCATCTGATTTCCCTTTCTGTACTGGAACTCAGAGACAACAAGATAAAATCAGTTCCTGATGAAATCGCTCTGCTTCAGAAGCTGGAGCGACTTGACCTCTCCAACAATGATATCAGTAGGTAATATTAAAAACTGCATTGTGGCTGTGATAAGGCACAGCTAATGACATCTGGTGACAGCTCATTCTATAGCTGCTGCATTGCACTTTGTGATATGTAATTAAAAAAGGACTCGATCATAAAATGAAGGAACCCTTTCTATGTTGCGTAATTTATTAATTGTACGTTCTGTATCTCTTTGTCTGATCCTGAGCTTCAGAGTCCCATGCCATCTGACAAACCATTGCCAAATCCTTTTAGAAATTGCTTTGAGGCTTCTCTGAAATGAGCTGTTTCCATTTGCAGGTTGCCCTATACACTGGGGAACCTTCCCCAGTTGAAATTCCTGGCATTAGAGGGAAATCCTTTGAGGACCATTCGAAGAGACCTTCTGCAAGTAAGCACTAGAGACAGCAGATAAAGTTAGGTGTTGTTGCTTATGTGCAGTGTCCTGGTTGTGTAGCCAGAACATTAGAAGCAATCAGAATACATCCAGATTCCACATAGCCTTTGCAACTTTAATCCACCTCTTGTCTGTGCATGTTGTGATTTGGGTGCTCTTTCCACTGGAGTCTGACGCAGTGCATAAGACCATGAGGACTGTGGAGTGAAGGAGGTTGTTGCATTATAGGACCTGTTTCAGATTTGCCTCAGAAGTTGTTATATATATTGCAAATGAAGCAATGGATGTCTGGGAAAAGAAGGATAGTTCAGCTGTCTCCTGCCTAATCCTGCAGCAGTCACAGTTCCTTGCAATGCCATGTGAATACTATACATCAGGCTTTTCTTAGAGGAGTGTGGATTTCTGTTCTTCCTCTCCTACTTGCCTGATTTAAGGCTCTGCGATCCATCTCCAAAGTGTATTTGGTGGCAGATGCATTTTGGGCAATGACAATCTGATGTACTACCTTTTGTTTAGGATAATGTGGACCTCAGACCTGTGTTCTTTGTGTAGGTAACCAGCAGAGAGTGAAGGTGTGAGATGTGGAGGAGGGAGGCTGGAGCATAGGCACTGGTGCTGCTCTTACTTTGTTCCCCAGCAGGCCCCTCTTCTCATAGGAGTTATATATGTTCCTGTGGTTTTACCAGTGTTATCAAGTAAAAGCTTACAAAGCTCTGGGATTCTCTAAAAATAAGAAACACTGAAGACTGTTGAAAAGCAATTTTGTAGTATCATCTGTCAGAAGAGAGAAAACATTGTGTATCTGATTAACTGAGCACTGTATGCACTAAGTTAACAAACAGGGCTTCAGTGGATAAAGTCATACATGATTCCAGAGTTCAAAGTTGGCTTAAAATGTACCTGCAAAGGAGTGTGAGTTAAGGTTCCTGGTTACTTAACTTCTGGTATTCCCTGGCTTCCAAGGGTTTACTCTCTTTCAAATGTAGGAGCATGGATGTGTGAAACTTCCTGTGTGTATTTGAGATTTGTAGCAATGAGAGGTACAAGGATTCCATCACAGTGTTTTATACTTGCACTGTCTTGATCCATTACCAGCACTGTAATTTCATATAACTGCAATTTTAAATGGTTATCTAGATTTTTTACACTTGATTTAGAGGAGTAATTGCAGAAGCTTGTGCGGTTCCACAGGCACTTCTTAGAAGCAGGGAAATGCTGACATTATGGATTGGCAGGGCCCGGGGGTAAGTACAGTGTAGCAGGTACCTACTCTTCTCTTGTCTGCCTCTGCTCCAGCTCATCTTACCCAGTTTCTCACGCCTCTCATTTTGGTCCCAAACTCATTCTTGTTTCTTGGTGAATTTCCAGTAAGTTTCTGTTAAATTCTGGTCTCTCCTTTTTGCATAACATACCATCACCTGGCTATTGAGCTGTGTCTTACCTGCTCTTCTCTCCGTGCAAGCCACTCAGCTTCCCCTTTGACCTTCACCTTTTCCTTAAAAGTTTACTAGTTCTTCTATCCTGGCTTCCCTCTACTTGCTCAGTACATGCCTGCAGTGACTCCAGGTCTCCTCAGGCCTCTCTTTCTCAGTCTTTTATCTCCTGTTTCTGTCATCTCATCAGATTCCAGGTGAGAGTTCCTTCCTTTCCAGCTTCCACGTTTTCTTTGTTCCCTCTGCATTCAGATCAACCAGTCTTTTACTGTGTGTAACACAGATGTCAGCTAGAATGAGATATGTTAATTTGTATTCAGCAGTTTAGTTCAGTCCCTGGTTTTAAAGCATGTAAAATCATAAGGAAAACCTAGCTTTATCCTAAACCAAATGGGCTAGATGAGGTTATGCTTATTTACTGGTAGATTGTGCAGCCAGTAGCTGTGTTTGACCAGTAGAAGATGTTACGAGAGGACTGAAAGTCAAACCTTCGGAGAGCTGAGCTGTTAAAAATCCATGCAAATGATGTCCGCTGCAGTGTTTTCCCAGTATTTATCATTTTGGACATAAAAAGTTCGCAGAACACTGAGCACTCAACTTCCCTAACAAGTTTTACATGTCTGCTCCAAAGCACAATTACAGTAGACCTTTTTAAAGGGAAGATTAAGTTCATTTGAACATTTTTCCTTGCTCTTGGAACTGCCTGTCTGCTTCAGATACAGAGCTAAAACTGTGGAGTGTGAGGTCAGGCTGGAGTATGGAACCAAACTTGTAAATAAGCAAGTTCAAAGTTGCTGTGAAGAGGGATTTTCTGTGGGAAGCATTAGGTGGGTTTTAGTCATCAGTGCTGTGGGTTCCACATGTGCGACTGGAATGGTCATTCCTCACTGTCAGAACGGCTGTGTCAGAACTGCCGGGCAAAGACTTTCCTGACTTCATTTTTTTCTTTATTTTGAAGAAAGGCACCCAGGAGCTTCTGAAATACCTGAGAAGCAAAATCCAAGGTATGTTGCTCTATTGCATTGCATTTTAAAAAGAAGCTGTCTAAGAAATGAAAATGAATTAGAACCTACTGAGGATGGCTGTTTAAATCCAGGTTCCTCCGGTTACCCTGCAGTTAGCCTGAGTTTTCTTTACTCAGCAGTTTGCTCTTACATTTCAGTGCTGTTCCTTTTTCTTACTCTGTTAGATAATACTGACTGGCAGACATTCCTTGTTGAGGAGCATCATTTCGAAAAATAATGTTCAGTATTTTTCCCCTGGTTCCTTTATGCATTTTACATGAGGAATTTCAGTAGCTTCTCTTATTTCTTCTCTGAACATAATGGGAAGTTTACATAAGGCAAAAAGACTGACTTCACGGGTCATGTTAAATGTCATATGGAAGTGATTATGCTGCACTTAAGATGGCAAAATATGCTTAACCTCTTAATTTAGAAGGTGCCTCGATAATTGATGCAAGGAACCTTTATTGAAAATGGTATGTGGGAGTTTTCCTTTTGGTTCAGTCGGTTTTCTCTCTCTCTGCCAGAGGATGGCAGTATTAGTTAGGTTACTGCAGCATGTAAAATTGCTTCAGAACATCAGGTTCCATGCAAATGTGACATATTAACTTGACAAAAATTAATTGAATGCCCGAGTACATGCTCAGAAGCTTATCTGGTGAAGTACAGTAGATAATGTAATTGTGGGTAATAAAATTAGCTGATGTCCTGCACAACAACAATGCTTATGAGTTTATTCTGCGTGCTATGGCATCATAAGTTGGAGCTAGAGCAGTAGCAGTGCTGTTTCTGTAGAGGTTTAAATGGGGAAAAAAGCTTGGGTTTGACCCTTTTGACCTTCCCTAGTGAAAGGACAACTAGTTGTGGTTAGGCACAATTATTAGTAGACTTCTATTAGTGACTGCTGCTGATTTTGAAGAAGTTTTGTTCAATTTCTTTTAGTGGAAGTTGGATTTATCACTGATTAAGACTTCCAGCTGAGCTTCACCCTGCTTACACGTGTGTGAGTCGCTAGGGTGTGAGGCCGCACCTTAGGTGTGCAGAGCAGTGCTTTTAAACTGCATTTCTTAAGTGTTCCAAGTAGTCCTTGCAACATCAAGGGCTTTTCTGTGTGATTGTAACAGAGGAGGGTGTGATGATGGTTTGTAAATATTAATGTTGTGGTCAGATTTGTTGTTCTGGAGACAGTTGATCTAGATCATCATTTCTAGCCCAAATTCCCTGTTTGTTTCTAGCTCCCTTCCCCATGGAGGCAGCTGCCTACACAAGTTCTTTACTAGTGTAGCATCTCCATTGCTTCCTGACCTATCTTTTAAAATTCACATCAACCCCTCTCCTTCTCACCCCTCCTAAAAACCCAACAAACCAGAAACCGAAGATTACAGAGAACCTGTACTAGAAAATACTTGAAATATTCTGAATCGGATAATATCCAATTGAGCAGGAATACAGGAAGAATTAAAAGGGGTGTTGGCAGGTGACTAGGGACAAAAAACCTCTCTGGCTAGGACACCACATCTGCCTGCAGCCTGCAGTATGTGTGACTGTGCATATTTGTTACTTGTAGATGAGGTAACCAGCTCAAATGAGGAGCCTCCTGTGACAGCCATGACACTTCCAAGTGAGTCCAGGATTAACATGCATGCCATAACCACATTGAAACTGTTGGAATACAGGTATGTGTGTTGAAATACCGCCTATTTCTAAGGTTGCAAAAACACTTGTGTTTTTTTTCCTTTTTTTTTTAGTCATTATGATATATATCAACTTGTGTGCAAATCCTGCTGCATTTGTGCAATTTTCACTTTGATGTGTGTGCTCAGGAATAGACAGGTTTGAATTGCATAGTTTTGATTATTTGTTTGTATTATCAAATATTCCACAGTAATAGTTATTTTAAATTACTGAAACACTTCATACCTTCAGGTGGTTTTAGTACCCTTTAAACTTCCTTAGCAATTTCCATGAAGTCTCAGAACACCTTGTAGTACATGAGTTTCTCCAGTTAGTTCTTAAATGTAATCAACAACCTGAGTTGATAGGTTGGGAAGGGGAAAGAAAACCCAATTTGCTGAGAACTGCTGGATGAAATGCAAAATGCTGCTGAGGGTTGGGACATGGCAGGGACCTCACTGGTGAAAGGGCTGGGGTGGCTTTGGTCACCACAAATGTTTAGGAGCCCCACAGTAAGTAGTTACCTGTCATTGTGCTGGGGGTGTTTCCTGAGCTGAGAGGGGGAAACCTGTTTCATGCCAGTCTTGCCATGCTTTCTGGTGCAACATGCAGCATCCATGGGTTTGTTAAGGTATTGACATAACTCAGCTCTTACTGATTTTTCTTAAGTGTGGTAACAGATCAGTGCACCAATGTGAAATGATATTGTCACCCAGATGCCACATAACATGGTGCAGTGATTAGTAGCTTTCTGATTAACAGCTTTTCAAGAATTTCAAGTTGTAGATATTTCTTTGTCTATTCTACTACTCATCTTCTGAAAGATGAAAATATCTGGCTAATAAACAGGAAACATTTGACTTGTTTGTGTTACTCAGCTAAATGCTTTCCATTGTTCAGTGAGAAACAGGCAGCTGTGATTCCTGATGAAATGTTCAATGCAGTCAAAAGCAGTCCTGTCACCACGGTCAACTTCAGCAAAAACCAGCTGAGTGAAGTTCCTCCAAGGTACTGTTGTGAAGGTTATTCTCTCTGTGTGACTTTTTTTCTTACTTTAGTTCCTCAGCATCCTGTGGTATTCCTTATCAAGTGTGTTTACACTTCATGCTATGCATTTCATGCTGTGCTTATGTTTGTGTACACACATGCACACAAACAAAAGTATAATTGAGATGCTGAATAATACACTCATGTTTCTAGTACGAGTAGTGTGCTGCAGGTCACTGATGGACAGGAAGATGGCAGTAAAAAGAAGCTTGGTTCTATTCAATGATGCTTTCATTGCATGTTGGTTTTCATCTTGCTTTGCTAAGCGTTGTTGAGGTGAATTGAGTGGGGTGGATATGACTTCTCACAATGATGAAGTGCTGGTGCTTAACTGCACTGGGGGATTGTTTTCTCTACGGAGCAGGTTTTTTTCTATCTGAAGATAATCTATGTGGATTCACTACTTCATTATCATAGAACCATAGTGTGGTTTGAGTTGGAAAGGACCTTAAAGCTCATCCAGTTCCAACCCCCTGTCACAGGCAGGGACACCTTCCATTATTGCAGGTTGCTCCAAGCCCCATCCAACCTGGCCTTGAACACTGCCAGGGATGGAGCAACCACAGCTTCTCTGGGCACCCTGTGCCAGCACCTTGGCACCCTCCCAGGGAAGAGCTTCTGCCTAAGAGCTCATCTCAGTCTCCCCTGTTTCAGTTTGAACCCATCACCCCTTGTCCT
>WYDI02027997.1:0-30428 GCA_009867235.2 Psittacus erithacus
CTTATCCATCCAAGGAGGTCTCCTGGCCCTCCTGCTGCACTTCCTTCTAGTTGGGATGCAACACTCCTGAGCTTCTAAAATGTTCCAGTACTCCTGAGCTTGTAAAAAATGTTTTTATGTTCCAAAGCTATGTCTGGCCCTGCAGTGCTTTGATGTACACTATCCAAGCAATAAATTTATACTCTTACCTCTGACACAAACTTTGTTGTAGCATCACTTAAGGTTTTCAGCATTGGCGTTGCTTCAGCATAAAACAAAGACATTCTGTTCGCCAACTCATTATTTACTTCATTCTCTCCCTCTGCCTGTAAAAGAGAAAGAAAGAATTTATTTGTTCTGTACATGAAAAAGGTAGGTGGTAGTATAAGATTACACTTAATCTCTTCCAAGAGTTACCTACTGGGACATTGTTAATCCTCATACGGCTCAGAGTTCTTCTGTAGTAGCTGAAATCATTCTGTATAGCAGGATTTGTCATCTATATAGATACAGAAGCAAAAGAATTTGGACACAATCAAGAAAAATATAAGGGTACGTTTTCATAAAATACATTACCGAGAATAAGAAAAGAGTCACCCTTCTGAGCTAAAAAGCCTTGTGACATGTTGGGAAGTGGTACGTAGAACATGAAGCTTTCTGGCTAAATTCTCTGACTTTTCAGAACCAGATCTAACAAGAATAAGAAAAGCAGCAGTCTCCTAAAGAGGAGTTTGAAATTAGTGGGTTGAAAAAAAAAAAATGGCTATGCTATTTTCACTTCTAGGATAAGATCAGCAAATGAAGATCATTTCAACTTAGTTCTTTGCAGATTAGCAAGAAAATAGCTGGACTATAGGTGTGGATATACTAAAAGCAGCAGCATTATCCCAAGAGATATGCCAAATTTGGGTGAAGAAATATGATTAATATGAACTGAACTATAACAAGTGCCTGAAGCTGATATGATATTTTATCAGCTTTCCAGTTTGATCTAACTCTTGGACACGCGAACGAGTCGAGCACAGTAGATATCTGAGCATCTAATGCATGCTTTACCTAGAATGGAACACAACCCAGACTGCTTCAGTAAACAGACTCATTTTCCTTTTGCTAGCTTTTGTGCTTACAAAATGACAAGTTCCTACCTTGAGCTCATCAAACCGGAGTGTGAAGTGAAGAATTTCTGCAAACTGCTTAGCAAGAGCCTGCTCTCGCTCCAGGTGTTGTGTTGGTGAGTATGGAGTGCTTGTCAGAGCTCCCAGCAGACCTCGTAATCCTGCCTCTTAAGTGAGAGGAAAACATTTGGCAATATACAACTGCATCCACTTGTTGTCTCTACTGATAGATGTTCTGCATTCTAGGCTTAAATTATACATCTGCCAAAATACCTGGCAATTAACAATAAAGGACCTTGATGAATTGTTTCTATGTGCCACTGTTGCCGTATTAACTTAGGAACTGCTGTAAAGACAAGGTCTAACCAGCATCAACAGCCATGAAAAAGCCTATTTAAAAGTTTTAGTTGAGTTTTATTTCCAATATTTTTGCAAAACATTTCAATAACCTGTGTCAGCAGATTACAGCCTTTAAGATTAGCACAGAATGCAAGAGGTACATACCTATCAGCGGAAGTAACGGTTAAGATACATTTATAATCCAATTTCCTGCTCATCATCTTAAGAAAAATACTTTACCTCCTTAACAAAGTGGAACTTGCCTGCAAAAACTTTCCTTTTTTCATAAGCTATGCTAATAACTGTCTAAAAGTTTCTGGGGAGAAAAATCAAGTCTAATGGGTTTTATCAATTTAAACACAACATCAGTCAAGTTGGTTTTGTAAGGGTCATGAAGCACCACCTTTAGTATTATACCTGCAGGAACCAAGATAAGGCATTTCCACGGACCAAATTATTTGTGGGATTTTTTGGGAAATAGCAGTCGCTTTTAAGTACTCTTGGTATCAGAAACATTAACAGAATTAATTCCCAATGAATTAGTCTACTAATTTTCAAAGCAATTAGCTGGTTAGTGCTTTTCAGAATTACTAAAGCAGTAGAGGAAAAGGACGACAAGTATGCTCCCATTCTCCCTCTCAAGTATCTACCTAAACCAGTTTGCTTTCCCATGCAAGAAGGTAGCACACAGATACAAGATCCAATCCAGTGTAAGAGGGAATATATGCAACATTTGCTTTTATCTACTAACAAGGGCTTGCCCTAGATGTCATCACACCTGAATATGTCAAATGTACTACTAAATGAAGACAAAATCCCCCAATTTAATACCATTCCACTTACCTAGTCTTTGAGAAAATTCATAGAATTTCTTTAGCTTGCCTACTAGTGGAACAACTGCACCCCATGCCTTCTCTTGCAACTTCTCATCACTGGGATGCTGTATTGCCTTCACATTAGAAAAAAAAAAGAGGGGAAAAGTACGTTTAGATTAGGAATAACTGAAATAACTGATACAGTACCATAAAAAAGAGAAATATCTATACAGAACAATTGAAGAGCTAGGAACTGAAAATTCTACCTACTGAGAATTTTCCAAGTTGAGAGACAAGCCTGTACTAACACATGGCTTTTCATAAAGCTCTAAATACTTGTGTTGAAAGAAAGTATCCTGAATAGAAAAACAACTTGGAGAGAGGATAAAGAAACCGTTAAAAATAAACCTACTCAAATAAGGAAATGCACATAACCAGACCTGGCTTATTAAAATCAACAACTTTAATGGGATACCTCTACGCAAAAAAGTTTAGTGATCAAAGCCTCATCCTAGTGTTGGTGTCCATCGTCAACTTCTGAATTCGCAAATTAAAAAAACACCCCAATTCTGCTGTGAAATTCAGGCTAAATATTACAGTAGGAACATTTAAGCGTAATCAACAACATAAAGCACCAGCAAGACATGGCGTATACCAGTGCTCTGAGGTATGTATAGACCTTGTCTTTACAGTGAACCTCTCAGACAGATAAATTCTTAAATTCAGTGTCTCCAGGTTACTGAGAGAAATCAACTACTTAGCAACTGAAAATTACTAAGAAAGTAGAAATAAAAATGCTCATAACTTTTCTGATGCATCTTCACAGTCAAGTACTCAAATACAAAATCTATTTCAGTCAACCCCATTCCGTGAGCCTTAGCACACTCCTCTCTGGTCCCTAGAACATTTCCTTTCTGTGATTCTACCTCCTTTCAGAAGCATCCCTCGTCTTTCTGGACTGGAGCTGCAGACTTCCTTCCTGATCCTGCAGCCTCTTCTTTGAAGAACAAGTAAGCTACCTCCCTTCCTGAGGGTTTGGTGTGACACAGCTGCCCTTCTTAGACCTACCTTACAAATTCAACAGAGGGAAAACCTCATGGTACTTTAATTAAAGCTGAATGGCTATGAGTATCTCAAATTCACCTGGAGTGAGCAGAGACGACTCCTATCTAATAGTATTTCCGAGAGTGTGTTACAGTGGGTAACTCCTCACTTTTGGAGCAAAGCAGCCTCCACTGCCACATCCAAGGAAGAAGGAAAGTGGGCTGGAAAGAGTACTTATCCTACCCTTTCTCAAAGGCAAAGGAGAAATGGCATGACATGCTGTACAGAAACTTTACTTCTGTTCCAAGTATCTACTTTAGTAAATAAAAGCTAATTCAAGAGAATAATGAGATGTCTTTTGTGTAAGGATTACCACACATCAGACCTCTCCAATTAGCATACAAAAAGATGTCAACACTACTCAATACTGCACTGCAGTCACACCAGGCTCTTTCCAAACTCACCACTAACTCAAAAGCTGATGTGGGAATATAAAGAAAAATCAATACCAACGGTTCCATAAAAAGTCTGAGAAGCATCATTTGCTATTACTTATGTGCATTAATATTACTGAAACAAGCGACATCTGTTTCATTGTTAAAAAGGAACATTCCAGAGCAGAAATTCAAGACAGCAATTTTAATAGACAACATGCTCTGCCAAAACAGCTCCTGCAAGCAAAGTTAAAATCCAGCAGTATTTGGTTAGGATCAGAAAATGAACAACCACAGGTTGTACACAATCATAACGCTCTAGCTCACCTCTCGTATTTCATGGCCAGCTCCTCTATATGACTGCAAGTCTTCCAGTATTCCTTCTGCATCCTTTAACACTACATTCACCTGATTATAAATTTCCTTTTCAGATTCTGTAGGTTGGGCATCTAAACAGTAGAACATATTAAATATATGTAACAGCAATATGGAATTCAATAGGCACACCATCACCTATGGGTCAAATTCTTTATACAGCAACTCATCAAGAATTTTCATTTTCAGAAGAGCTGCTATGATGTATAAGGAACTCCAAGAAAGTAATGGTATTCATTTTAGTAGTCTTTTATCTTCATTTAGCATCTCAGAAATCCACCTGGAAACTATCCTACCTGACTGATTTAGAATTGAGTTATGAGAAGGAATCCTGATAAATTGTCTTTATGGCTACCACATCAATCTCACCTTTAAGTGCAGTACAAGCTCTGTCAAAGAGACTTAGAAAGGCACTCAAAGACACACTCACTGCAGATATTACAGGAGGTGCAATGTTTACTGTTATTTAGAAACACTGCATCAGATTATTTCCCATCTTCCCTGCTTCCCCTTTTACTGGCTGGGAAGGAAGCCTACTCTTTTACTTCTAAATATATTTAATTCTCGAAACTTATTCTTTAACTGCATGATTGCAAAATCAGAGCTGACAACAAAAAGATCTCATGTAAAACTGTTTTGGTGTTGGTTTTTATCTTCCCTCGTTAAGAACATACACTGTGTCTCAGTTTTTCTGTAATTAGAGACTTTCCAAAAGTGCATTTGATGAACACTTTGAAAGCTACACACACGTTTAATGAAGTGTGATTCGGTAAGAAGTCTGTTTTGAGAAGAATCAATAAAAGGCTTTAAGTTTTAAAAATAATCACCTTGTACAAATATCTCAGACCTGGTTTAACTGATATGAGATCAATTTCTCTTTTAAAATCCTGATGGCAGCTATAAGGTTAGTTCCTTGTAGACTGATATGGAAAAAAATTAATCAATGAAGCTGCTGCTGAAGCTGTTATAAAAATGCACTTCCCTGTTTATGGGGCCAAAATATGTTATGAACTGAATATTAAATATTTTAATCCAGGATTTTCAATTCCAAAAGTCAGGGTATTAACAACAGATTCTTTCTTACTGGGACAAATAAAAGCTATCTGTGGACAATATTTCCTCCTCATGAATTTGTGCAATTTGAAGAGTCTGGAAAATGTCTTTTTTAAAGTGTTTTTTCCATGACCAATATAAGTCCCTCTAACAGGGATTGAAGTTACATACTTGCATTAAAAACAAAATAAATTAAAAATCATAGCATCCTAGTGTTACACAGTAGAAAAAAAAGAACATTAGAAAACAAATCATATTAGAAGAAAGCAAATTCCACATGCATTGCCTGTCTGGATGATGCTGTAACTTTTGCATAACACTTATTACTTTTACGGTTTAATGCATAGAGAGTGGGCATTATTAGCAAATATGCCTATATATAGACCTTGCAACAGTTTAACTATATCTTTTGAGAACCATCAAGAATTAGCACAGGTAAAAAAAGCTGGTCACTCCTTTAAAAACCAGAAGTATAAGAGCACCACATTGATTAGGCATCGAGTAAAAGTGGCCAGTGCTTTTCAGATCATCACAAAGGTCACATTTATAATTTTGAAAGCTGCTGAAGACTGCTGTAAGAAATGAAGACAAAAAAATGAGGGAGAAGAGCAGACAGGTAAGCAGCAGTTGACTGGCAGCAGTTCATGCACAAACATGAAATGCTATAGTGAAATACAGACTAAACCGTGAAGCTCTATAGCATTCCAGATTGTGTTGTTAAATAATGCAATCAAGACTTGCCACTTGGATCATCTCACACTGAGTACATCTCTTGCCTATTTAATTTTTCATGTCATTTTTTCTTTACCCTCTCTAGCACGGAAAGTTCATTTTTTGACATGGGGGGAAGCACAGCAGAAGGGCTCATGAGAACTCATTTCAAAACCCACCAACAAGCAGAACAGATGCAACTATGACCTTCCAAGTTCAGAAATGAAAAATCATCTTCCAGATACAAATTAAGCGGTCTTCACTGAACAGTTGGCTATGCAAGTCAGCAACCTCAACACCTCTGTTAAGTCTGTTTCACTTAGGATAGAATCAGCCAACCACTATAATTCGCTTCCCTAAAATGCTCCAGAAAACCTAAACTGATTATTTATACTTAGTTTGCTGGGGCGGTGGTTTTGGGGGTACTTTGCTGGTCTTGATTATGACAAACTTCTAAATATATGCTTCTAAATATATAAATATATTATATACTAGGTGTATGTATACACCTAGTCCTCTCCAGCAGAAGTAATCTGTAAATTACTGGTTTGTCCCCACTAAGTTCCTCTCCCATCTGTAATTCTCTTGTACCTAGAAAAGAGCTCAAATTTAAGAAATAATCCTAAATTCTTTTATATTAACATCCTAAATGTATTGTGCAACTATCAGGATAGATCTAAAAGGCACAATATAGAAAAAGTTCAAGCTCTAGTGCTGACTGACTTAATTTATTTGCTTCTCAGGGCTGGTTAGGGCACTCTATTCTGAAAGCCTATCACAGGTGGAGAAAGAGGGAAAGCTTTCTCTTTCTAGGCACTGCTGCAATGTTGAATAGATGGAGGTAGCATTCCCCTGTATCAGTATGTACCTGCTATGGGTACAGATCAGCTATGGGACTGTCATTTGAGAATCACTGATTGTGGAACTCGTTTTCTGCACTGTGGAGTGCACAGACCAAGAAAAGGAGTTGTGCATCTGGAGTTAGTCTTGGCAGCTAAGAAAAAGCAACCTGCAATGCCAGGCATGCAAAAGCAGGGTGAAGGAGGGGTTTCTCTCTTCCCCTTTCATGGATGCAACGTCCTGCTACAACTTTATGACAAGGCTTTGCCTTTACCTAGTGCTGCTTCCCACAGAAAGAATAATACAGTCAGCACAGCTCAGTGACATGTTCTGAGATTTGATACTGCTGCCAAGGGAGCTGACGCAGGGTAACTTTCCCATTTTAATCCAGTAGTAAGAAAAGTTAAGACTGATGTCTCTCAAGCAAATGGGGAGTTCATCTCTAAATTAAGTGTAACCAGAATTAGATGCAGTATACAGCGAGAATTCAGAAAGCTCACACAATAACGTATTAAAGACAAAAGAGGAGACTTGACACAATATACAAATGCTGTTATGTGAACTAAATACCATGGAAGTATGACAACATATTGCATGCGGGAAACACACACATTAGTGACTATTTCAAAACCATTTTGGCTAACCTACAGAACTAGTAGGGAGAGATATTTGGGGTTAAAAGTTAATACTACACAGCAAACACTATTTAAACTGAGATTTTTCCCACGGAAGAACACATCAAGTCATCTGAAACTGGCTGGGACAAAAACTCACAAGCAAGGGAGAGAAAAATCCCAGACTGCTGGAGATGAAATCATTTATTCATCTCTATCATCATTACTATGGAGAATGCTATCTCTGCGGCTCCTCTGAAACCCAGCCAAGCTCTTTGGAGGTAATGCAGAGTACTCCCAGAGCACTTCCAGAGCTAGCCTGAGATCACCATCTGCAACCAAAAGTACTTCGTATTTTAGCTCCTATTGAAATCAGTAAATTTGGAAAGGATTTGCACTCTGACAATAATGACACCAAAACGCTGAGCTTTGAGTTTCCCATATTGTAGGTGGCTGGTTTATATTAACAATATTGCCTTTACAAAGCTGTGCCTTTTCCTCTGCTCATGTTAAAGTGGCACTGCAAAGACTTTAGTAGAACACTTAAGCCAACTGTTTGTGTCAAACAGGTAAGGTGAATGAAGAAAGAAAACACAAGCTTAACCAGTGTTAAGGCACATAAAAGCCAACAGCCCATTATATCGTTTACTGCAGTATTTTTTACATGCATTCTGATAGTCAGTTACACAAATCATTAGAATCTAACACCAAGATAAGTGCCTTGAAAAAAAAAAATAAAAGTATCACAGAAGCCAGTTAAAAACCTTCCTAAATTTGGAATTTTTATCCCTATAAAGCTTTGTGGAGTTAGATTTTTAGCTCTTTATTGTATTGTGCAAGAAACTTGCAACTAGCCTGCTCTCTCTAGAGATATATACGGATTTAAGAACAAAAGACTTCAAACTGCGTATTACTGGGCCAGGCATAACACAGAATTGGCAAATTTGTTTTTAATACAGAGCTTACTTGCTCTTCCACATAAAAACACAACGTTCAATATCACAAGATTAAGTGCCAAGTCTTGAAGAAAGATCTTGACTGTGTCAAAGCCAAGATCCTGTCAAGGCAAGCTATCTGAAACAGAGTAGAAAGAAGCATGGATACACAGTATAGCAGCAGAAACAAACGCAGGACAGGGTCCAAAATGAATAAAGAACAGTCTAACACTTCAGCCATAATATAAGTAACTTGATTTGACTGCATATGTAAACATTTCATGTCAGCAACCTGCTTACTCTCATGCCAAATCTTGTTCATGCTCAAAACATGCACTTTAAAACAAAATTGATAGCTAAAGAATTGATTTTTAATAGCAATTTTTATTGCAATTGATTTCAAAATTATGCTTTGAGTTTAATTCAGTCCATGTAACTTGAATTTTAGTTCAATTAAACAGTATTTGCAGATTAAGCTGGAGCTTCACAACTCCAACACTATCCCATGAGATCTTCCCAATTCACTATGTCTTGCCTATTCTGATTATATGAGAGATTTGAAGTAGTCTTAAACAGTTTTGAATACAGCCCTTGATTATCTTCTCTTTATGAAGAACTTCTATGGTTATCATCTTCCAATATCAACATATTCAGAAAAGAAACTTGATAACATCAACAATAAAGTATAAGGGTTTAGAGAAGGTATAACAGTAAAAGTCACTGACTCAAAAATGCATTTCTCCATGCATTTGCTTTCATATTAGAACTAATATAAACCAACTGCTACTGTTTCATCAAACACAACTGAAAAATAATTTGGCTGAGGAAAAGAAGATATAATGAATCTCAAATTATCCATACCACAATACTTCATCAATTTTTTATTATGCTATTCCATTGTATTTCATTACATGGTCAAAACACACTTGAACATTAGTTTTCTTATTTTACGCTTGCTGATGTACAGCTGGGCAAAGCAATAGCATAACCCAAAAGAAAGTAATTAAACATGCATAGCAGCAGCCAACAACACTTACCTGCCATTCCTAGGCTATGTCATGCAACAAAAACAAAAAGCAGAAATACTAACAATATGTGAACCTTCTAGAACACTTGGCATTGACCAGTCAAGCTATGCACTTCTTTTCAAAAGCAATCTCATCTCTATACTCAGAGCCCCTTTAAAGGAGGGATGAGGTTATCTGTCAAATTTCAATGCCAAATCAAATAAGGTTCACATATACACCTTTAACGTGACGATGCTGGAGAGCTATGAATAGCTGTAGTGCGCCAATCTGTATATGCAGCATTATTCAGTGGCACATTGGAGGTGAAGAAGAGACAATCAGGCTTCAGGTTTAAAACAAGAACCGCATCAGATTCCAACAATAAAATATCATTTGAAAGCCCTCCCTGAAATAAATACATTACATTTTGGAAATGGAGGTTGTTTTAAAACAGATTGTTTTCTACAAAGGTTCAGCGAACAATTATTCATAGCTCAGGCATGCAAAGCTGTTAGAAGGATGGCAAAGTGAAAACATACATTTAGTACATGACAGATGCAGTCTACTGCAGGCAAAGAGTAATAGATATATAAAATCAACTTCTCACTTTCAAAATCAAGGAAAAAATTTGGCCCCTGCTCAAGGTCTGTGCATGTCAAAACTTTTAGAAGGTTCCCCATGTTAAGGTACCTGCCAAGACAAGAATGAGAGAAAAGACAAATTTCTTTTTACAAGGAACAGACCAAATATAGTTGATTGAAGCAGTGGGGGAAAGAAAACCAGACAGTTCCATCAGGCATGAACCCATCCTTCAGGCTGCTGCCCTGATGGGTGAAGGGAGACCCCATCAAGGATGTTCAGCTGGTGGTCCCAGAGATGCAATGCAGCTTTCCTGTAAGGAGTGACTATGTCACCAACATCTTCAGAGCTGCCCCTTGGAGAGAGGCAGGACTCCAACCAGAGGCCTTGCCGTGACTCATTCTGTCCCGGTACAACCTAGCACAAGTGTCCTGAGCAGGAGTACCATGTTGAAGGCCAGGTAGCATATTTGCAAGCATTGACGCTGTAGCCATGCTACAGATTTTTACCTGATGGGACAGCAGAAGCAAAGAGCTTGAATTTTGTCAGCCCTTTAATTTTGTCAGAAAGCCATTATGGAAAAAGGCATCAAAACACATCTCTTCAGTGTGCAGAAAATGCTGACACGGGTATGTCACAGATCTTTTACACACAGTGACTAAAACATCTGAGAATCTCAGACAACTCCACTTTGGATTTTTGGACCCAAAAAGAATGCACATTAACTGCATCATGAAGAAGCAAACCAGGATTAGGAATTATTTCACACTCATTCTTATAAAGACAGGATTACAGTGAACAACTGCTCAGCACAGATTACTATGGCATACTGACAGAATTTTTCATTGTATGATTATTTGATTTGCAGGCAGATGGATGGACATCACTGACCACAGAGACCCAAAATGACTAAGCACAAGGAAAGAAAATTTACACAGTAGCATGATGGTGGCTTGGCTACTACTGGAATGGGGAAAAAGAAGAAAAACAAAAAATAGAGGAATGGAAAAAATAACCCAAAACATGCAACTCTTTCAAATTGCAGATTTGCAACTGAGTCCCCTATAGCCTTCACTGCAGCAGGTATAAGCAACCCTACTGTTACCATTTCAAATGCACCAGCTGTGAAGGGCCGAGAGACTTACTTTCAAAATCCAAGAAAAAATGTGCTGCATTGTGGTCTATGTCCCTGGTTAGCACCTTAATGAGATTACCCATGCCAGCAAACCTAAAAATAAAAATGGCAAGATAATTTAGTTCCAACAACCACCTCCTATTTTAAGTACACGCCTGGGGCTCACTGGAGCAGGGCTCCCACTGAGTTTTGCACACTGGGTTCCTCACCTTCTGGTGGGAAGCAGAAAATGTGCACAGTACAGCACATTTCCACTGCCCTTCTTCTCAGCGAGGAGTGATAGATGAAAACCAGTAAGAGTTACAGGTTTGACAAAAATAAAGATCTGAATTACTGGCTCTTTTTCATCTTTAATACACCTACAGAACATGTTAGCTATGATGACTGAGCAATTGTTCTCGTAACTGCAGCAACCCACAGCCAAAGCAGCCATTATTACTTAGGACAAAAGCAACCTCAAATGGAACTGGTGTCATCATAAGTCGGTATTTTTATTATCCCTCCATAATGCAAAAAAAATTTTGGAATGCCTCTTAGCAGTCACCTGTGGCCAATGAACAGTTTTTCCCGTTAAATCATGTACAGTGATGAGTTAAACACAATTTAGACTTCCCCAAAACCAGGAGATAATCAAGTTTCAACAGTTCTTCTTGTGCTTGCTGTCACATCCCAGCTAAAAGTGGAAGAAAAATTAAATAGTCATTAGATTACTTGAAGTCAGATAAATTAGTCAAGCAGTTTTAAATGTTACCGTAAGTTTTCAGATATCAATACCTTTGGTTGGACTATGAAAAACACATTTCATAACAAGGCAGCTTTTTCAAGGACCCTCCCATGCTCTACAGAGGTTGAATACACACTTAAGCAGCATTGCCTTGAAATACCAGTAGTTCACTGGAGCGCTGCTACAAGACAAACACATGATGCTCCCCAAAAATCTGATTTCAAATTATTTAAGAATAAGAAGACATCAATAGCCTGACACCTGAATTCAAGTTCTAAAAAAAAACCCCCCCAAAAAAACCTTTCAAATTAGTATAACTATACCAACGTACTAGTATATGCCCCTTTTTCCCCCTGATTCTTTCTTTTACCTGGAGCGGGGTAACATGGCAGTAAAAACTATTAATTTATTAGGAATCAATGAAACCAAAGCAATGTGAAGTCAAACCAGGAGTGTCTGGCAAAACAAGTTTTCAGAACCTGCACTGATTCTTGAGTTCCATAAGGAAAGCACAACTGGTGTGTGAGGGAAAAGCAAACTAAGAACAGCACACAGTCTATTTTTCAGGATCCACAAGGATCAGTAATAACTTACACAATCAACAAAAGCAGGAGAAGGCAGAGGAATTAATTCCAAATTGTTGAAAATGATCCAGTCTCTCCTCCAACATCTTCTACAGAATGTTCAAACAGCTAAAAATCTAGATTTTTATCACAGCAACTTTGCCTGTAATCCAACCAATCACACTGATTCTGCACACAGAAATTCATCACTAGGTGCGTACTTGCTTTTTTTGCATATTCAACCTTCTCCTTGAAACTCAAGAAAATGCAAGTCCCGCTTCCTAAGCATTTGAACTCAGTTGTCTGGAAAGCCAGGTCTGATTTCTGAGCCTGCGAAAAACACCCTCTATTTAAGGAAGTTTTACACTAGGATGTCTAGTTTACACACTTAAGAACCAATCCACCAAAATATGTTTCTTCAAAGAGGCAGCTTTTCCAGAGCTTTCTATATCACAGCTTAGTGAAGTCTTCAAGTGCTACACATGCACCAAGGCTGTGTAAACAAGCAACATCAGAAAGCAGAGAAATTACCTTTCTGTGCCTAGCTAGCATGTTCTGTAACACATGACTGAATAAGCCACTCTGTCCACTCCCCTACAATGAGGACATTCATAATGGGGAAAAAGCTAAAACACAGACACATACTTAAACAAATACTTTCAACAGCAACAGTAAAAAGCCAGAAGTACAAGCTGCCTAATGATGACTGAGTCTGTAGAGTCAGCTTTAAAATACAAACCTCAATCTCGGAAAGCACATTACATATTCCCATATTAACAAGCAAACAGCAAATACATAGCACTGAACAGTGTTACCTGCCTGAAGAGAACTCTGACTATCCCCACAATTACTGCCATGCTTCAGCTCTTCAGCTGCACCAATTTATCCTCCACTAAAATATTTTCAATATCTCAAGTAAATGCCTCTATATACGTTTTGCCTTTGATATTAACCAGTCTCCTAAAAGTTCACAGGGTCACGCATGTGGTTTAAATATTAGATAGCATTACTTCTGAAGGTCAGAGTAGGGCCATGTTTGTGGGGTGGAAACATTTTGAAGGTAAGTTTACAGAAGAGCATGTAGCCACTGCAGAGCAGACTGTTTAACTGAATCCCTGCCACTTCCTAAAACGAGCAAGGGGTCAGGGACTCAGTTTTGCAATACAAATACCTCCATTCAGACCTTCATCCCTCAGAAAAGTTTGTCACTAAGGATGCAAGGTTTCTTTTCTGGGAGTGAGTTTAACAGAGAAGGGTTTGCACTACAATTAAACTCTGGATATGAAACAAATTCAAGACGATGTAACTGACCTAATGGTAAGAGTTCAGTGAACAGCTTCTCTGAGAAAAGGAGAGGAACTGAAGATGATGAGAATTGACTAATTCAACTACAACAAGAAGATAACAACATGTGATATAGGAACACATTTCAATTTATATGAATACAAAGCTGAAAGAGCGCTTGTTCATAATGAAGTTCATAACAGAACATCTTCCCTTGTGCATTCAGCATGCTGAAGAAATCCTAGTAAACATTAGCCAGGTCACAGGTTTGCAAACAAGATACAAATCAAATTTGCTGTCTTAGCAGCAAAACATTCACCAAAGATTCAGTTTTTATGAGTGAGTGGAAATCTGGCATAAGCTGAACAGAGTATTTTTTAAACTTGCATCAAGATGAATTCTAACAGCTACTCAAGCATCTCAAGTGTTGCTTAATACCAGAAGATTTGTTGTGTTTTAAGAACTGGGAAAATGACCACTTTTCCAATTCCCGTTGAAGTCCACAACTTCGGCTGAAGTAAGCAGACTTACCATTTTAGAAAACCAGATGTGGTTCCAGTTAACTAGCCCTCACGTTGAATTACCCTTGCTTAGTCAAGGACATCCTCCAGCACTAACTGCATCCTTCTTGAGCACACTGCCACATCAGTCAGTCCCAATTCAAGAAAGGTTGGAGCCTGTATCAAGACCAAAGGCAAGCATACTACTGACTGTTTTATATCCTGCAGCTGGGCTTTGTGTGAGAGCCAAACAGCTGACTCTGAACACTGACCAGAGGTGACTTTCATGGGTGCTAACACCCCTTTTGACCTACAACTGTTCCAGCACAACTGGAACAAAATCCATACCAAAGCTGTAATTCTTGTCAAGAAGAATATTGCAATCACCAACATCAGAATATTTATGCATCCAGCCTTAAGTACAGCTCAAGCACAGAATCACAGGTTGGAAGGGACCTTGAGGATCCTTTGGTCCAGTCTTTCTTGGCAAAGCATGACCTAAACTAGATGTCCACATCTTACAAGTGTTCAGTGTTGGGGAGTCCACCACTTCCCTGGGGAGATTATTCCAATGGCTGATTGCTCTCACTGTGAAATATTTTCCTGTTGTGTCCAGCCAGAATCTCTCCAGAAGTAGCTTGTACCCTATTAGGTACCACATGTCTTTTCCTTATGAGGAGCCTGTCTTCTTTGTAACCACCCTTTAAACACTGGAACATGGGGATACTCCTGAGCCTTCTTTTCTCAAGGCTGAACAGGCCCAGCTCTCTCAGCCTTTCCTCACACACAGCTTCCTAGTCCTTTTATCATCTTTGTGGCCCTTCTTTGGACCATCTCCAGCCTGTCCACATCTTTTTTTGTATAGCCAGGACCAAAACTGAACTCAGTATTACAGGTGTAGTCTGACAAGCACTGAGTAAAGATTTAGGTCACTACTGATTCTTTCTTACACAGCTTCAGATTATCAACTTCTGTCCAATTTTATTTGGTACTCTTATTTGGAATACAGTACATTTCAAAACTTAGAAACTGGAGATTTTTTCCACCAGGGTCTTACTGATTTTATAATGCAGTGTCCAAAGGTAACTCATTAAGAAAACTGACAGTGTAAGACTCAGTAAAAGCACACTTTAGTCACTGAAATTTTCCTTTACCATGAATCCAACATCACAAAATCAGAGCAGAAAAGCCCTACTAGTCTCTGTCCAAAAACTGACAGTCCCTGTGAAGCTGCCCAAAATCCCTCCTGGCATGCTCTGCACTCCAGTACAATACTCAAGCCACGTGGAGCAGGTTATGGGAAATGAGAGCGTGAGCCAAGAACGTGATTTAAACTTGACCTACTTGCAGAGGAAGACATACGGAATGCCACATTTGATTACAGTGATTTGGCCCATTACAGCCTTATGGGGTTGCATGATGTTGCGTGTAGTGTCATGATCAGACAAGCGGAAAGCAAAGGCATATTTTCAAAACAAGCCTTGCACGCATGCCCTTCATGCTGAAAACATCCCTGACACATTTCTCCCTTCTTTTTTTTCCTTAAGCTAATCCCAAGGGAGATGTAATAGAAATACATGATGCAACTAAATTCAGCTGAGCACTATAATTTCCACCTCTCACACCTGAAAGAAAAGCTGTACATTAACAAGGATTTTCCTTGCAGTTGGCAAGCAGCTGGAAAACTTCCTCCTGTTATGGGTAAAATGCTACAAAGATGTTAATGACATCTTTAAATTAGCTTTGTTTTATTAGAAGAATAGCACACCTGTAAACTAATCAGAAAAACATTAAATGAATAGATAAAAAATGTGTTTGTGACCATTGAAGAATGCCTGCTTCAAGAAAACATGGTCTCACCTTTTGGGAAACCATTAGCTATTCCTAAGCCTATGTTTAATGAAGCTTAAGACTGAACAGGAACATCCAGAGTATGAAAACTGTAAGCCACAAAAAACCTTGTATTCATGCTCTGGAGTCTGGAGAAAGAAGTTAAGCACAGTAAGTTAACAGTACACAGAGAGCACATACTGTTATGTTTTTCCATATCTAATGGAAAAGCAAACATTTTCCTCTAGGGATCAAGATTTAAATTTTCAACTCGTTACATACACATGGCATAAACCTCTGATTCAGAGATATTTTGCTAAAATAGTAAGCGAAAAGCACCTACAGCGCTGAAAGTCTAACATTATAGTGTAACACTACAGTGTTATAATGCTGTAACTCCATAAAAACCTAGCTGAACTATACCGTTCTTCTACAATGATAATCCTATCAGCCTGGCAGCTGTTTCAAGGCTTACTGAACATTTTCTGCCTATAGTATCTGGTTATGAACAGGGAAGGGGGGCAGACTGAATAGGTGGCTGCTCACATCAGCTAAATCCCAGGCAGCCCTTAGCAACACATGCTATCAGTGAGCAGACAGCCTATTGGACTGAGTGCTCTTTTCTCTCCCAATGAAGCAGTTAAGGTTTACAAGCAGTGAATATATTTGACCACAATCTTAAAAGCTAGGGAGTGAGTGCCGCAGAGATAGAAACAGGCTTGCAAACTACAGTGCAGGAATCACTCTTTTCAGAAAGACATGATATTTTCCTTGGATCCCAACATGTTTTTCCTAGTCTAATGCACGCTTATTTCTCTTGCTAGAGAAGCACAGATGCCCTCTGATACATACTAATTCCTACTACTGACAGTAGAGGTATTTAAAGTAATAAAGGTTTGTCGTTAAACAAAATTCCAAAGTAATAAAACACCTTGTCTGGATAAGAAATAATTATTGAGATAATAGCAAAAAAGTAGAAGTTTTCACTCACAGTTTGGAACAGAGACCATCACATAGAAATTATCAGCTTGAGACTCAGGAAGGAGAAGTTTGGTGCTTTCAACTTAAAACAAGTTGGATTTTGAATAAGCTGGTCTCTTTTTCAGGACAGATAATAGCCACAGTAATATTATTAAATATTAAAAGGTCTCAATTCAGATACTGGCATCTAACTGTTAAATCAAGCATATATGAAGTGCCACACCAGTCATCAGCTGTGCATAAAGCACACAATTTCATTCACTGCTGGACAAGTTGTTCTAACAAACGTAAGATTACATCAGCTTCTACTTACACTTTTATGACATACCTCACAGTCTAAACCTATGCAAGGATCTGAGCACTGCCTTCCATGCCTGACACCTAGTGGTTACTGTTCCACAAGCCACTAATTGCAAATAAACTATACAGAAGAAAATATATGCAAGCAAAAAATCCCAACCAAACCTGCCAAAACCCAACACACCTCTGAATTCTTGGGCTTCAACCATCAGTATCTTATCTGCATAGTGGAAAAACAATGTGTACAGCCAGATAGAAAATGGCTTTGCATAGCAAAGTAAGTATTGAGGCTATAAAAGTTGTTTAAAGCTGCCTCTGATGTCAGTTCTTTTGGCTCAACTGACTTTGACACAATAAACTGTTTTAGTTGAAACTGAAGTTAACTTTTTTTGTGAGCTCACACATCATCAATAAATACCCCATTCTGAACAAAACTGAATTCAAAACTTGTCATATCAGGAAAGTGGAGGCCTGCCAGGGAAAACAGACTAGTGAAAAAAGGCTCACATTCCTCAAAACCAGAACTGTAAAGCATGGTCAGCTCAGTGTTTATTCAGTCCGGTTTTCCACTTAGAGGAAATCAAGGAAAAGCACTGAAGAATCCACAGTTCCTTTAGGAGAGGCGGTCTGGAGGCTTTGTTAATTTGGGAATATTTTAGTGGCACAACCGATACTGAATAACTTATTTGACAGGAGCTACAATCAAATAACTAAGCATGCCCACACATGTCTGGAATAAACCCCAATTTCTCTGGGAGGATTACTCTTATGCTTAAAACAGAACTTGTTTTGTAAAAGGCAGAGACTATGCTCCAGAAATCTGCTCTGACTTACCCCTCAACAAGTAGCTGCACATTTCTTCCAGGAGTAAATCAATCAAGGGCTAAAATATATTTAGATATGCTTTCCTTCTTCAAAATGATACAAGTTCAACAAGCTTTCTAACTTAATTCTGCATAATGCTCTTTTTTAATACAATTACATTGTAACTGTCAGGAAAAGAGGTATTTTGTTTTTAACTAAGGGACATTTCCATTTCAATGTAATTTACACTTCATGCTCCTTCCGTTTGAAATCTTAAAAGCCTCTTGCAGTGCTGCAACTGCTCCAACAGAGGTCACTACTCTACAATCTGATCCTCCAGAGAAAGAGAACCCTGTAACAACCATGTTCAGACTATCTCAAAGCCTTACAGCTCCAAGACACAGCAATTTTCCTGCAGCCCAAATACCACATTTAGTTCATGACACTGTGACATTATCATGGAAACTGTGCCTGATTTTGAACTGTGTCTAAGCTGAGAATATTTTATTTTTATCAGGTACATAAAGTTCCAAAAAGCCATTCAACGAGAGATAGGGTAGATTTACAGATTGCTTTTACGATTTTACAGACAAACTTGCTGTACAGAAGATGGTATGCCTACTGGAACTGTGCTATACTACCACATTACTAGCTTTCCTATTTCAAGGATGTCAGCCTGTAATTTAACTGTTGTCAAGCTCTTGTTTCCAAAAACCCAAACCCAGCAAGAACAAGAATCTGTGTAAGTCTTTCTTCTGCCAGATTCTCACCTCAGTGTAAAGAAAAAAAACCAACAACCAAACACCAAAAAAACCCAAACCTGCAAGTTTTACCTCACTGCTATGAAAAAAAACCCCATCCTTTCAATCCCCAACTTTAGTATCTAATTCAATTGATCTGCCACCTTTTAGTTGTTACTTCACTTGTGAAGAAGGGCTCCTCTTCAAGCTTACTTTTACTAGGAAATGTGTTTTGTTTCAAAGTAGCTGAATTCCCATTTGCAAGAATCAGATTCCCATTCATTGGTTTCAGTATCCAAGCTAGATGCAGTTACAGGGAGGCTCTGAAAAGCAGCCTTTGTAACACTGCCCTCTAATGTACTAGGACAAGGGCTACAATCAGCTGCATCAGTAAAAATCAAATGAAATGCTTGCTTTCAGCTTGGCTCCGAACTGTTGTACCCCTCCAGCTTCCTGGCTTCCAAATCCTACACTAATACTATGATGAATTATCCAGTCATCAAGTGGGTAGATATAAATATTCATTGCCATATTTTATCTCAAAGGATTTTTGGGGGGATTGTCACAGTACTATACCACAAATCTTGTGTGTATGAACCTCACAGTTTGTCCATCTGCAAATTCAGTCCAGTGAGACACCAGCTCTGAACTACCAAGGAGGAAGGGAAGTCCTACAGCCTTCCAAATGCTGCAGCTGGAAGGGCAGATTTCCATATTTCAGGATAGCTTTCTCATGTGACATTTCCTTTGCCTGAGACATCAGTCAGAGTATGTTTGCAGAACATAGGAGGCTAATGAAACACATCAAGTAACTGATGGTACAACACAAAATTACTAGCAGAATGCTACTCCTTCCAATCCCATCTGTTTTCAGAAACAGTAACAAAAACAGACTGGCATTAGGCAGGGTGGAGGAATAAAATTGGTCTCTACATAGCGGTTTGCTGCTTTAAAGTTTTACAAGAGATTTCTTGCAAGATCAAGGTTCCACAGCCATCTTTGTTATTCCCAGTTACTTCTCCGGATAGCCTTATGAGGCATAGTATCAACTACTTCTGAGTCTGGACAGTTTCTCTTGTTAGAATCACGTGTAAATAAACCACAGAAAAAAACCCCAGACCTCAACTGGTGCAGATTTCTCTAGCTGTGCTAAATCTGGTCATCTTTTATCTCATTTTCCAATCCTCCCAACACACCTCAAGTTTTCTTTTAATTTTAAAATCAGACTAAAGATGTCCAGTAAGTGTCAAGTATCATAAGTCAATTTATTTTCAACGACCTATTGGAAATATGGAGGAATGTTTGCTATTCTCCAGTGATATACAACCTGCAATCTGTTACAGTCGCCAAGTATGCAGAACATTCTGCAGAGTTATATGCAAGTCCTTCTTGTCTCACAAGGAGTTTGCAGGAGTGCTTGAGGAAAACCAGGGACATACGCAGAACAGAAAGCCATTAAAGAATACCAAACACATTTAATAATCACACCTGGCTCAGAATACCCTATCTGAAAATACTAGAAGAACCACCAATATACGCTCTCCCTGTTCCCGCTCCTCTCTAGGCATCTGCTTACCTTTGAATGTTCAGGTTTTACTGCATATAAAGGTTTTTTCAAAGTTTTAACCTTATTCAGAAAGCAACATGTAGTTCAGTTTGCCCCATCCTTTGATGCTTAACCACAGCTTTCAATGGTATCCAATCTTTTCTGTTGTCAGCCTACTGGCGCTTTCTTACTGACAGCATTGCTTGGGTATGGCCTCAAACCCTTCAACATTGGCAATTCCCAGATGGAGAAGGTGAAAGCATTAGCAGTCAGACATCAGAACTTCAGGGCTGCTGAAGTAGACCACATCACCTTAGATTGTAACCAATTTCCCTTCAAAACCTGAAATACTGTTGATTCACAGTTTCTTCAAAGAAAATAGAAGTTTCTTGTCATGTGCTGTAGCTGTTCACTGGACAGCCTTCCTCCTTCTGCAAGCAGTGCCATTCCCACCAATGCCCCTTGAGCTTTGCTAGCTTTCCTGATGACTCTCTCCCAAGCAGAAGCAGTGCTGTTCTAGTAGAGGAACTGAGGGGAGGGTATGAAAGGAAGCAGTGCTGTTCTAGAGGAGGAACCGAGTGGAGGATGTGAAAGGATGGACAACGCCAAGTGCACACATGCAGAGGGAAGAAAGAGGGCAATTCCTAGAGACTGCATCTGGCTAGACAGACCCAAGGTCTGACTTTGTTCAGTGACTCTTATAGTGTATCCTCTGCAAATGCACAGGATGCTGTAAATAGAAGTTTACACTAGTTCCAATTGCAACTTTGCCAATACACTTACCCAAGACTTTGGAAGTAAAGGCTACCAAATGACAAAGGTACTACTGCTGACACTGCACGTTTTCCCATTAGTTTATTGAAGATTTGGAAAAATATTGCTGTATGCTTGCCCGGTTCCTAGACTTATTCCATAACCCCAGAGAGGCAAGACAGTAGAAGCTGGAGGAACTGTTGGTGCAGCACTGCCATAAGCTCTAAGAATGACAAAAATAAATCTCATCAAACCCAGCAACTGTATGAAACAAATTATTTTAATACATCCATCATGCACTAAAATCAGGACAATTACTTTAGTAACACATTTATAATACCACATATTCTTAATTCTGAATGGAATATTGAAGTAGTTAGGACAGCATTTGGAAATGTTTTCTACAGTTGTCAACAAAACTGATGACAAATCAATTTAATCAGCTCTGCATAATTCTAAAAGCTTTTTGATGATTAATCAGAAATAGAAGAAAAATAAATCCTACCTCCCATTTAGTAGTATTACCTTCCCAATCTGACAGAAGATAAGTTAGCTCTGCTGGCACAGCACAATAAATTTGAAATACAACACACACACTCTATGCAGTAGCTTAGATGACAAGTAACAGGTTATGAAACTGAAAGCTAAACCCATGCGCTACCTCTTCAGTCCTACAAGCCAGTTCAGAGTACTGGTTTCTGGCACAAGGCATCTGGTTCAGAAAAGAGTTAAAGTTGATAGAACCACAGACTGGTTTGGGTTTTAAGGAACCTTAAAGCTCATCCAGTTCCAACCCCCTGCCACAGGCAGGGACATTTTCATTAGAACAGGCTGCTCCAAGCCCCATCCAACCTGGCCTTGAACACTGCTAGAAATGGGGCAGCCACAGCTTCTCCGGGCAACCTGTGCCAGCACCTCACCACCTTCACAGGGAAGAATTTCTTCCCAACATCTAATCTAAATCTCCCTTCTGTCAGTTCAAAGCCATTCCCACTTTTCCTGTCACTACATGCCCCTGTGTAAGAAGTTCATCTCCAGCTTTTTGTAGGCCCCTTTAGGCACTGGAAGCTGCTCTAAAGTTTCCCCAGAGCCTTCTCTTCTCCAGGCTAAGTTCAGCTCTCTCAGCCGGTTTACATAGGAGAGGTGCTCAGTTACACAGTAACTTTACTGAAGAGACAGAGGAAGAAAAATCACCAAAACATTATCTCTTCATTCAAGTCTTCCAAAAAATTCAGGCATGATCTTCCCGGATAAGTTCTTAAATGTGGCCAAGCTACTGTACTGTGTGCACACTAAAAATGCCTTTATTGAAACAATGGGGTTTCTTCACATCACTACAGTGAAGGAGTTTCCACAGTCACCACCAGGCTGTGCGCTGAGGTGCTGTGCAGAGAACCAAACATTTTCAAGCATCTGGTTTAGCATCTGTAACCACAGAAACACATGAATGAGGTTATAGATAAGGACTTCTCAGTGAACACTCCAAATTTCCAACGTTGGAGAAGCAAATGGAGGAAAATCAGTCCCTGAAGAGAAAATTGCTAATATTCAGCACAGTCTCATTTTCTTCCCTTTATAAGGGTATTTTTTGCTGCTTATATGTCAGAATAGTTTTCAAGCAGGTTAAATTTCAGTTCTTACCTACAGCCAGTGCTGCACTCTGTTCCTGGCCTCCAGTCTGTTTTAAAAGAAAAAGAGATCATGAAAATTCAGTCTTTTAAATCAAAAGTCTTACATGTAATGCTACATGACATTGTAAAAGCAAGCACACGTCTGCTCCAGGCATTACACTATTTTTCTGGGTCTACTTCATAAACATCATTCTGGATCTATGTGCCACTGTGACTTTTGAAAACATTAAGAAAATCAGGATGCAGAGCTGTGTCTTATCTCTGGGCATACAAACAATAAGGCATGATTATTTGGCCACAAACATATTTCTAGGGAAAAAGGCTGCTGGGTTTAGATAATCCATGAGAACACATACTCCGTAATAAATTTAATTACTAGAGTCAAAGCTGCAATAAAACACCAGTGGCAGCTTGGTCCACTTGCACTGCACTTTGCTTTGAGTAAGACCAGACTCTTTACTCAACTCCACAAATCAGCTCACAAATGCTGACCTCTAGACAAGACATTTTCAAGTCACCACTGAAAACCATTTGTTTAAAGAAAATAAGTATTCCTGGACCGTCTCAGCCTGCTATTCACATTATCAACCACCATCTTCAAGCTGCTGAAATAATTATGTTAATAGTACAGTTGAAAGGAGAAGATACAGACTATTAAGAGTGTCTCAGCAAGTTTCATAGGAAATAATACTGTGACAATGGCTAGGAAAGGCTCTGAAGATCTACAGCACTACAGGCGAGAAGCAGTGGAGGCCCTAGTGAGAATGATCCCTCAGAGCACTGAACATAAGCAAGATGACAACTGGAAGACACTTTTACAACTGTAGAAATCTATTCCTCCATTCCTTCCAGTGTCCACAACTCTTTCAATGAGGCTTACCCCTTGACTGGGTACTATAGGACAAGATGGTTAACAGCATCATCTTCATCATAAGAGCTGCTGCAACTCCCTAAAACTCATCCACTCTCACTAAGCATATATTAAACATGAGGGTTTTTTCCCTCCTCAAGACTGCCGACCACTCAATTCATGCTTTGAGACAAAGCAACAAAAACCAAACACTGACTGGGAAACAATGACTCCCTGCAGGCCAGGAATGAACATAACAGATAGTGTGAATAGAGAAACTGAAATCAAAGTTAAACCCAAAATTACCTCATAAAGTTGATTTCCTGAAAAAAGTGAAAGAAAAATCAAGTAGGAAAAAAAATTTAGGAACACTAAAAAATTCTACTTAAAAATATATATATTTACTTTTGGGGGGGTGTCAAGAGCTCTAGTTAAGATGACTTTGGGTGGGAATCCAACTTAATTCGCTGAATTATAAACAAAAAGAAGTCCAAATTCACTGGAATAACCAGACTACAGTAATAAATATGAAAGTAATAAGAGGAAAAAACCCAGTAGAGCTACAAGGCTTGGAACTTCTAAAATATGTTTCCTAACAGTATTATTAGTTCATTACTAAACAGAAATGTCTCAGCTTCCAACTGATAAATTTATTAGAGAAAAAAATATCTTAGAGTTGTTCAGGTCCTTCCAGACAGAATCCTGCACTCAGTCACAAGCACTTACCACCTGCAAGGAAAGTGCGCTACTGCTCAGGTAGCTTGTCCTGAAGGCTTCAATGAATCAGTAAAAGTTAATAAATAACAAAGTCTTCCAGGACTCTTGTGATAACAAAGGCCCAGAAGACCCATGACGCAAAACGGAAGCAACCAGGAGAGCTGAGAATTACAGGTCAAGTAGACTATGGAATCACAGAATAGTTTGGGCTGGAAGGGACCCCCACAGCTCATCTAGTCCAACCCCCCTGCAATGAACAGGGGCATCTTCAACTAGGTCAGGCTGCCCAGAACCACATACAGCTTGGTCTTCAGTATCTCCAGGGATGGCGCATCCACCACCTCTCTGGGAAACCTGTGCCAGTATTATACCACCCTCATTGTAAAGAATTTTTATTCTTCACATAGAGCCTGAATTCCCCCTCTTTTAAAACCTATTACCCTTCATCCTACTGCCTCAAGCCCTGCTAAAAAGTCTTTCCCCACCTTTTTTTTATAGACCCCTTTTAAGAACTGAAAGGCCGCAGTAAGATTTCTCTGGAGCCTTCTCTTCTCCTGGCTGAACACCCCCAACTCTCTCAGCCTTTAACTGTATTCCTACCTTTTCAGTACTGATGAGCATGCCATCAGGCAAAGCAGATCAGACTGATGCTATCAACTTGGTTTACACTGGGCAAGCTGACAGATATTTGATTTTTACACAGTGTGACTTGACATCATACAGTATTTTAAATGTAGAGGTTAGCACTACACAATCTAATAAAGCACTATCTAAATGGATTAGGAATTGACTGGCAGGTCTCCAGTAGTCAGCAGCATCTCCATTAGCGATGGCCACACATGAAATCAATGGGGTGATGGATTCTTTACATGATTTTTGCACTTTGGGTGCACCTTCATTCAGACATGTAGGTGTCTAAATGAACAATCACCTACTGTCAAGTTCAGAACGTGTGACCTGAGTTCTCCCAGTAAATATAGCGGACCTGCAAGCATCTGAGCTTCCTCCTGACTGCCTTTCCAGGTTTGGATCTCCAGACTGATACGGACAGAAGACCAAAAGGCACAAGATGAGACATATATACTATGTAACTTAATACATACTGAAAAGTAAATAACAGAACAAAGCAGTTTTTCAGTTGCTTCTGATTCTGAGGCAGCCAAGTATTTCACGTTATATTACAGAGAGAAACAGCTCTGGGCAGGAAAATTACCTTTTACTTAACAGGTTAACAGCTCACTGATTTTGTTTAGTTGTCTTTTATACCATTTTATGGAGTCAAACAGCAAAAAGATTAACGCATCCCATTCTAGGAATCCTTATTACACACACAACTTCCTCCCTTGACTTGCAGCCTAACTTCACCACAGCAGAAAAAGGCCAAAGCATATGGTAACATTTCAGGCCAACCACAACAGGAATTGAAAGAGCTGTCACAACAGTTGGAGAACAAATGTGGAACAACGTCTACAGCCATTAGAGTGAGGCAGTGAATCATCTACACTGCAGCTATTAATTTCAGAACACAAAACCAACCACCACTCAGTCTGTCAGGAAAAGCCTGTAGTTGACACAAGTCAGATGGTACCCAAATAGAAAAGATGCGCCAAGTAAACTCAGCATCATAGTGGATAATGAAACTTGAGAAAAATTAGTAACTTGTTAACCACTAAGCCTTGTGTTTGGGCATCCACCTCCTACTGAACCAATTCTGCTTAGCTCAGCAGTACAGATTTCACAAGAGAAAAGCAAACCATTAACTTCCAGTATGAAAACCAGTGTCTTCTGCCTGACCCTGACTGAACTAATTGAGAAGCCTCTACATGCAATCACAGACTCATCAGAAACCATCAGTCAAGATTTGCTACAAGCCTGGTATCTTGCAGGCTTTCCAACACTCACCTTCTTCTGCCTATTTAGAAGTGAAAACATGGAGTAGTAAGAAAGAAAGAATTAACAACAAACTTGCAATAAGAATCTCAATTACTTTCTGTGTACTTGACTGGTACCTCAGCTTGTCAGGGAACTTCAGGAAGAATTGCATCATAAAGTTTACAACACTTACTAAAGAAAGCTTGCACAGGATTCATGTACTCTACATGAAATATTAGGTACCAAGGTCTTAGTAGTCATCTTCTAAACACAATCCACTCCGCTGCTTTCACAGAGCAAATGTTCCAATTGTTTGTTAGAAGGCCAAGCTTGCAATAGGATTTCCCCTTGGTAAGCATCACTAACTTGAACTCTCTGTGAGCCAGAGGTGGACTACAGCACAGATGTTCTCAGTTCATGAACCTTAACTGCCTTTTGCCTATTGCTGAACAGTTCAAGCACTGCTCTGGCAGGTTTTAGTCACTCCTGCTCTCTTGCTTCAGTTACAGGCTTCAAATTAAGTTTGAGGAAACCACTCCAAAACCTGGTTGCTCTTAGAAGCACAAATTAAAACATAAAAAACAAGCCCAGTCCAAACCGGAACCACAAGTCAAATACATCCCACATTTTGTGGTTAATAAAAAAAGGACACCAAGAAATATTCAGTAATAAAACTTGATTTTTATTTTAGTAACAATAACAGATGGTTAAGCTATAAAATAATAAATCATAGCTAAGATCACGTTTCAAAGGAAGCTTCAGGGCAGCTGAACCCAGGGTTCAATGCTAAATGGATGGCAACTCCAACATAAACATCACTGATTCTAAAAGAAGATTATTCTGTATCTGTACGGCCATCAGACATTAGATTAAGTCCATGCAAAGGCAGTCTATCACAACTGCAAAGTGACATCAGGTCTGTACAAGAAAGCAAATCTACTGGTTGCCTGCTATAAAACCACCTATTTGACTTCTGGCTGTAGAAAGCTTCAGCTCTGATCTTTCTTCTCCAATCATTTCCACTTATCCTTCTGAAGTTGAACTGCATCTTAGAAGTCCATGTGTGTATTAAGCCTTCCTAATTCCTACATAATTTCTCAGTTCTGTCAGCATCTTGTATTACTTGCTACACTCAAACCTGTGGTTAAGGTTTATAATTAAATGATAGAAATGGTGATGTGACATGAAAGGTGTCTTGGCAGTTTTCAACCTGCATTAGACATCTGCCAACAGTACGTTATGCTTTCTGTCCTTTATTCACAGATCAAAATGCATTCATGCCAAAAGAACTCACATTCTGCACAACTACAGCGGCAAACAGCTCTTCACACCACACATCCAAATGTAAAGTTGACACTCTTAGTTCCTTGTGCTAAGAGTGCAACTAATTACTCTGCATGCTCCAAGTGAGGTCCAGAAAGCACTGACCCAGCTTCTCTAAAGCTTAGTCTGAAAATTTGGCTTCAAGAGCAATGCAGCAAAGAGAGCCATCAGGTTTGCTTCAAAGACAATATTTCAAGGTTTAGATGCTGTACTAAAGATTAACAAGAGGGGAACAAGGTTATATCTATATACCAATAAAAAGAGGAAAAAATATGGATATTTGAAAAGCTTTTGTTGTATAAGAGGATATTCACACATATAGAAGACTAATATTCAGCATAATTTTTATTTCATCCACCTACAGGCATGCTGTCCACAACTTTTGCACCTTGTCACAACTTTACACAGAAAGAAAAGCTTCCAGCTGAATACCAAGTACAAGGGATTTTTTGGCCACATCAGAAAGTTAATTTAAATATTTCCATATAAACTTTTTCAGCTCTCAAAACAAGTGGAGGTCATAAATGGTGGGTATCCAGGAGACAAATAAGGGTTTAGGAAAACAAAAATGGGACTTGCTGGGTTGTTTGATTTGGGCTTGTGAGGGGCTTTTTTTGTTTGTGGTGGTTGAGTGAGGGTAGAAGTGTGATATTTTAGTCCAGGCTACGAAGCTTCCTGTTCTACTGCAAGGAGGGAAAAATAAAAAGCCTGCAAGAATCACTGAAGTGAGTCCTGTGTCTGACAGCCAATGATTCAAACTGAACTTGCTATTTCTGGTAGCACATTATCTCCTGTATTTCTTTTGAACCTTCATAAATCTAAATCCTGAAGTGATTTAGTACTGGATATATGACATGAGCAGAATTCAGAAGATTCAGGTTTTCACTCCTCAAAAAAGTACTTAATTATTTCTAACCTAGGAAGAGATATGAGGTACCTTTACAACATTATACAGTATTACAGTTTTCATCTATTCCATGTTTAACTTCCCTGTGACTACTCATCATTGCTATTTTTCTGCAGTTGATGCTTCCTTTGATGTCATGCTGTTAACACCCAGCTGTGAAGTAATCCTAAATACCAAGCAAGTGAATCAACAGCTTTTCTATCTAAGCTATACAAATGATATAATTTCTTTGGAATATGACAGAGTTTAAGACAGTTCTGACTCAATAGCAGCGTAACAGAAACAAAACCATCCCCTGTCCCAGGAAGCCTGCAGCAACACTCACCCACCTGCATAATAAAAACAGCAAGATAAGAAAATGTCATAAGGGCTTTTCCATTTGACATTATTAGGAATGTATGATCAGCTCTGAGCAACCCAAAGACTCACAGCCCTATTCAGTAATCCTTAAACAGAGAAGCCCTTATTTCTTACAATGTAGATTTTCTACACTCAGGGTAACCCACCTTCCTCCACACTATACTAGGTCATATGAACAGAGAGGAACTTCTACCACAAAAGGAAACCAAACAGAGAAATGGGTAGCACCTAAAACATTTTTTACTGGGTTTAGTGAGTTCTAACCATAAACCGGTTTGTCAGCAATACCATAAATTGAAAGCTGAAGCCCTAGTTAATGCTCTGACAGGTAAAACTGAAAGATGAAGTTAGAGCTGAGCTGATTACACTACAGCTATGGAAGTATCACAGACACTATCTCTGCTGCTCGGAGGCAATGATTTGTTTATTCCAGATTTCAAAGAACACAGATTACCTCTTAAAAAGCCTGAAAAGACCTTCCTATTGAAACCAACAACAGTAAGCTTTGCCAAATGCTTCTCACAAAACCAGGACAGAAGGCTGAGGAGGTTATAGGGGATACTCACACAGCTTATTTTAAGTCCTTCCCCTATTCCAAGGTCCAAAGCCTCACTAAGCAGCTCCTCTAGTCCTAACTCATGCACAAACCAGGAGACAACACTGAGCAATAGTGACTCCCTGACGGAGCCTTGGGACAAACAGTCATTTCTGCTCAGGAGGAGAAGGGAGCTCTGCTCCAGCTAGAGTAACAGTGATGTAGCACAGAGACTCTTGAAAGTGCCTCCAGCTTGTCCCGGAGCGCCTTGAGCTCCAGCTACATGAAAAGATTTATAAAAACTGTTTCAATTTAAATTGTACAGAAAAATAAAGAAAAAGGATGGGAGCAGCTTTTCAGATGAGCTGAACAGCAACATTCTAGTAATAAGAGTTAGAAATTACTCTCATACAAAACATACAAGGGTGATGATATGCCAGTAAAAATGATGAGAATATTCAAAACCATTGCATCTATCACTAGCTGTCCAGAAAGGAGGACTTTAACTATGTTATTTTAACCTGTGACCTCAAATGCTTACTGAGTAGCATTTAAAGAGAGAAGCATGCACAGAAGTTACAAATATAGGGTAAAAAACCCAAGAGATATCTGGGCCCAGCTCCAAGGGACCACTGCATGTATTCGACAGCTTTGCTCAGCAGTCAGGAAAAGCCCCAAACCCAGAAGTCATACAACAAGGTCTTAATTCCTGCAATGAAATTTAGTGATACTGAGTCACAACAGCTGCACACTGTTTCTGACCAATAATTTCCAAAATTAATTCCACAATGAGCTACAAGGAGCCAAGATGCACGATAGGAAAACTCAGGTGGGACATCAGGAAAAGGTTCTTCACTGACAGGGTGGATGGTCACTGGAACAGGCTCCCCAGGGCCATGGTCATAGCACTGTGCCTGTCAGAGTCCAAGGAGTGTCTGGATGATGCTCTCAGCCATTTGGGTTAGTTTTAGACAGTCCTGCGAGGAGCAGGGAGTTGGACTCGATCCTGATGGGTCCCTTCCAACTTGAGATACTCTACGATTCTAAATAATAAAGCTGCAGTTATGTGGTTAAGCAGCAAGCTGAATATTAACTAAATTTGCAGGACTACATGTTAGCAGTCCAAGTCCCTGCAGGGTTAAACCAAACCCCAACTGTCCCAGGTTTTGCAGTAGCAGTCATTTTTCTTCTTCTTAGTAGCTGGTGCAGTGCTGTGTTTTTGACTTTCAGCCT
>WYDI02027998.1:3207-16775 GCA_009867235.2 Psittacus erithacus
CAGGGGACTGGAGCACCTCCCATATGAAGATAGACTGAGAAAGTTGGGGCTGTTCAGCCTGGAGAAGAGAAGGCTGCTTGGAGACCTCCTAGCAGCCTTCCAGTATCTGAAGGAGGCCTGTAAGTATGCTGGGGAGAGACTCTTCATTAGGAACTGTAGTGACAGGACAAGGGGAATGGGTTTAAACATAAACAGGGGAAGTTCAGGTTGCATACAAGGAAGAGTTCTTTACTGTAAGGGTGGTGAGGCACTGGAATGGGTTGCCCAGGGAAGTTGTTAATTCTCCATCCCTGGCAGTATTCAAGGTTAGGTTGGACAGAGCCTTGGGCTGTGTGGTCTAGTGTGAGGTGTCCCTGCCCATGACAGGGTGGTTGGAACTAGATGATCCTTTCCGACCATAACTGTTCTATGATTCTACGATTCTGTGATTCTATGCTAATCCTTATGTAGTTAAGTCAGTTTGGATCCAATTTTTCTTGGTGAAAGCTTTTTATTCTCTTTTAATTAATTTTTTTTTATTTATGTTTGGAGAAACAAAATAATTTTAGAAATATCATAATAGTGTTCTTAAAGAATAGGTGTCATGGTTTAAGCTGTAAATCAGCCACGCTGTCTCTCTCTTACTACCCCCCTTCCTCCCTCCCACTCCTGGAAGGATGGGGAGGAGAATCAAAAGAATGTAACTCCCGCGGGTTGAGATAAGAACAGTCCAGTAACTAAGGTATAGCACAAACCACTGCTACTACCACCAATAATAATAATGATAAGGGAAATAACAAAGGAAGAGAATACAACTGCTCACCACCCACTGACCGATACCCAGCCAGACCAATACCCAGCCCGACCGAGCAGTGATCCAGCCCTTCTGGGTAACTGCCCCCAGTTTATATACTGAGCATTTCATGCTGTGCTATGGAATACCTCTTTGGCTAGTTTGGGTCAGGTGTCCTGTCTCTGCTTCCTCCCGGCTTCCCCTCCTCCCTGGCAGAGCATGAGGATCAGAAGATCCTTGGTCAGAGTAAACATTACTGAGCAGCAACTGAAAACATCTGTGTTATCAATGCTGTTCCCAGGCTGAAGTCAAAAACAAAGCACTGCGCCAGCTACTAAGAAGGAGAAAAATGGCTGCTCCTGCTAACCCAGGACAATAGGTAACCTAAGACACGATTTTTTTTTTATGGCATGCCTGCACATTACATTAGCTGCTTTTTGGAGGTTTTGCTCAGTTGTAACTTGTGAGCTTAACTTCACAGACAAGAAGGAACTGAAGTGAAAAAGAGACAATAATGTAAAGGAGCATATAACAAAGAAATGAAAGCAAATTGAACATTGGAGAGTATGACAATGGAAGTCTTTAAAAACTGGGATGCATGTGAAGGAAAATATTTAGGAAAAACAAGTTAGCAAAATGGAATATATGACATAAATAGATAGGTAAGAATTTTTTTTTTTTAGGGTCATAGAAGAAATAAATAGTACACAACTGCATAAAAGTAGATGTAGGGGAAAAAAAGGGTTTCCAGCAATGACTTTTAAAGTCATTGGTGACCCAGATTTCAGATTATGGTGTATGTGATCAAAAGCTTAGGCCTGACTTCCCCTTATTGCTCTCAACAGGTGTATATTATATTCAAGTACAAAGAACACTTTGCTGAGGACATGTACTAGTGTTATCTAAAGAAGGGTATTATGGGCATGCAGGACAGTGTAATGTGGGGTAAGAGTTTACATTTTTCAGCCCTAAAGAAAACCTTTTATGTGCTCTCAGTTAATCTGTATTTGGGCTCTGTAACAGTCTAAAATTTGTATTGGAGAGCTTTTATAGAAAATTGCATTCATTGTGTGTGATAATCTAAATTATTTTTTGCTTTAGTCCTTCAGATATTATTTCGAAGTTTATATTACCAAAAAGCATTTGATTTAGAGGACATTTTCTGTGAGAGTTCAAAGCATATGGCACAATTCTGTTGGGATAGGATAATCGTATCTATTCTTACAGATGGTTACTTGTTCCCCAGTAACATATTTGGAACTGAACAATGTGAGTTGTGCTGTATCATTTTTGACCTGCAGAAGTTAAGATACAGACTTTTCTGAGAGGCAGGGTAAATGTTTAACTTGTATAAAACATGCCAACATGCCAGGCAGTAGAATTGGAAGTATGTTCAAGACCTTAGAAAAATAAACTAATACTTCTGTGCATACAAAGTGTAATTCTTGTTTACCTGGTACAGTTGGAGAGTGAGAAGCAAAGATAGTGGCATGCGCCTTTTCCAGATTGCCAGTGTCATGGCTTCCTAGAGACTAACTTGTAACTACAATGTTAACATTAGTCTTTTAAACACTTGTGAGTGACTCCAAATTACCTAAGCAGATTTTTCCCTGGAATCCCTTCCTAGTCACATAAAAAGGCAAATGTCAAGTGGGTGATCTGAGCTTTCATAAAAATGAAAATGTTAAGTGGGTGATCTGAGCTTTATACTGTATGAGAGAGTTCTCTCTCAGTATCTGACCTACAATAGGTATGCAGAGTCTTTCATCAAATTATCTTTCACAGGAACTTAATACTCATTATTATACCTATCTTATTGGTGACAATGTTAATGCAAAAAGGAAGTTAAGGAAATTACACAAAATTCCTTCCAGTATCTGAAGGGGGCCTTCAGAAATTCAGGAGAGGGACTCTTCATCAGGCACTGTAGCAATGGGACAAGGGGAATGGGTTTAAACATAAACAGGGGAAGTTCAGGTTACATACGGAAAAGTTCTTTACTGTGGGGGTGGTGAGGCAGTGGAACAGGTTGCCCAGAGAAGTGGTGAATGCTCCATCCCTGGCAGTACTCAAGGTCAGGTTGGACAGAGCCTTACGTGTCATGGTCTAGTGTGAGGTGTCCCTGCCCATGGCAGGGGGGCTGGAACTAGATGATCTTAATTTCCTTTCCAATCTCACCATTCTATGATTCTACGAAAATTCAGAACCAGATAGTGAATCAGAATTTCAGGTCTCTCTTCCATGTTAAATTTTAGACTCTGCTAAAATAAAATTTATTTAGGCTTTGAGAATACAGATATGGATACATATAAGAGACTAAATTCTTTTGTCCTTGTTCAAGCAAATCCTGCCCTCAGACTGAACTGGGAATTTAGACTGAGTGAAGACCGCAGAATTGAGCCCTAAAGGAATATGGCATACTGCAATAATAAACACAAGAGATATGGAATAAAAATACTTCTAGCAACATGTAAAAACATAACATTACTTAGGGAAACATTCAAATGTGATGATTTAATTAGAAACAAGACTTTGATCTAATGCTTATGACAGTATTTATGTTCAATGCAACCTATAATTTGTATTACCTCGACTGTCACACACTTTTTCTATTTCCTAAACATTCTTTTACTGCTCACAAAAGATAATGTTTTGCACTGTCAACATATTTGTTTGTTGTGAATAAAAGATTAAAACTAAAAATATAATGATATGTCAAAGAGAACTAACCCTCCAGAGAAGCTAAGCAGATGGAAACAGTGCTGTGAAAATGAATGTATTGTAATTCAAATCATTTGCTTTTCTGCAACAGATTATCTTTAAGTCCCACCCACAACATACTAATGATGAAGGAAAACTAGAGCAAGCTTATGGATTGATTCTTCCACCCTTTACATCTGTATGAAACCTATTTAACACAGTTAGATGTCAACAGTTATTTCAGATTTACAATAACATAATTTCGGGCTCAATGAGCAGAAAATTAGTAAAGCTAAGTGTTTTAAAGCCATTTTAAGCTCAATGAAATGTCTGTTATCTCACTGATGAGCTCTATCCAGTTCCAGCTTAAAATCTGCTAGCTCTCAGGGTAAGATATGCATTAAGACTGCTTTGAAAACATACATATTCATTGAAGAGACATTTTTAATTTCTTTTTTAATGCATGCTTTCATATTTACATTACCTGAATGTTTTTTGTATAGTTTATTCTCAAGTTAGTATTTGTTAAAATACAGGAAATATTTGTGTGCTGTGACAATCTAAAAATATAATTAAGTGTTTAGGTAGATTTTACAAAAAGCAAGACTGCACAATTTTTAGTACTAATCTAAAATGAATTCTTACATGTAAAAAACAGCTTAGTATATTCCCATTGTAGTATTTAGTCACAAGATTAAGAAATCAGTCATACTAAGTGTGATATCTGCATTAATATAGAGAAGATAATTGCAACTTCATTTATACCTTTCCTAACTTAAGAAACCTTCATAAAGGAAGGGTACATATTTTTCCTTGCAAACATAATTCAGCCTTTCTTTCTGAAGTCATTTAAAAATCCATTCCTGTGTAAGGATTTATAAACATGGCCTTTCTTGCTCATGCAGAATTCTAGTGAACAAGGCTCAGGAAATTATATTGAGCATAATTTCATCCAAAAGCTAGTGGATTTCAGTTTTATTGCTTAGTATGTCCATTTGTTCTGGCATTTTGCTGAGTAATGCGAAGATAAACTAACTATTTTCAAAACTGCCTTTGTTTCTTTTTCTTCTGGAAACTCTTAGCTCTCTCTCCACATGTCTTGCTTGTCTCCTCTTTCAAAGACTTTTAATTAAATTCCTGGTTGGATTTGGATACTTTCCTCATTACATCCAGGAAGATTAACTGCAAGAGTTACTATGGGAAACGTTGATGCTTATGACATTGCTGTGGGTAAGCCTATGTAAAAGCAATGCTAGTGAGACCTGGACTACATCTGTCCACTATAAAGATTACTCCAGTATGCAGAGGAAAGAAACAAGGTGAAGGAAAGAGGCAGGAATGGATTTTGTTAAATAACTGTTAGCATTGTTCCCTTCTTTTAATGTCATTGGGGTGGGAGGTCAAAGAGTGATAGTAACCCAAGTAAGAACTGCTGGTTGAGCTTAGAGATGGGGAAAAAAATCATAGAAATAGTGCTGAGGCTACACGGATAGTGGGGTCATTTGCAGTTTAGGCTGACAACTTATTTGGGGGTGGGGGGAGAAAGGAGGAATAAATTGTTAAAAAAGTAGAGCAGCCCCTTCTGGGAGGTGGAATACGTTGCTGCATTGCCTGGTGTGGAACTACCTTGGGATGCTAGCTAGTACTTGGAAACACTGAAGTGGTTGAAACTGAGCTGGAAGTTAATGCATTTGGTTTTGATTTTAGAAATGTGTGAATGTTAAAGGGTAAAAAAATCTTAAAATAGAAATTGCTATCCATCTTTTAAATCTGTTCTGCTTAATAAATTAGATTAAATATCGTGGAGTGGTGTGGTTCTGCTCTTCTGCCTGCTGCATCCAAATTTCCCTATATGAGACATTCTGGAGAATTTTCAATATGTTTTCTTTGTTTCTTTCCTCTGCATACTGGACTAATCTTTATAGTGGACAGATGTAGTCCAGGTCTCACTAACATTGCTTTTACATAGGCTTCACCTACGGCAATGTCATAAGCATCAACGTTTCCCATAGTAACTCTTGCAGTTACATTTTCCTAGAAGTAATGAGGAAAGTATCAGAATATGGTTTTCCTGATTGTGAATGGATCTAACTGCTGGTAAGAGAATCAAACTTACACTTGAGTCATGGACTTTTTCTACTGTCAGTTCACACAAAAAGATTTTTAAAAATTTATGTTCCCCAGAGACCTACTAAGATGAAAGCAGAGTCTATAAAATAGACTGACATGTTAAATGGCCTGATCTTATTCCAATATGCAGCCACTATGGAATCAAAATAAGAGTAAATCTTTGCTTGCAGCTCAGTAAAAAGCTGGAGAAGAGCTTTTCTGATAAACTAGAGATATTTTTTCTTCCTCTGTAAAGGTGATAAAGAGAGTTTAGTTTTTTAAATTATAGATTCTAAGTAGAGGGGCATAGCTGGTAATTCACTGGTTTGGACTAATTAGTTGATATACTGTAAGAGCTTTAGTTATTTTCATATTTTATCATAAATCCTACTGCAAAATCCAAAGTACATGTTTTATTAGCAAAAAAAAGTAACTGTTGATATGCAAAAATAAATATCCTTATTTGGTCGTTCAGTCACAAAAAAATGTAAAGTACATAACCATTTATTCAAGGCTTTGAATCACCATCATTAAGTAAGCAACTGTTGCTCTTTGAGGCAGGTACCAGGCACTTATTATTGCCATGCTCCCAGATGTTACCTCTCTAGTAGTAGAGTCAGCAGAATGGAGTACATGGGAGTGCTTCAGCTGCTCAAGTTTAGTTCAGCAAATCAGCTTTAATCTTTGATTAGAGGATTTGGGCCAAGAGTCTGGGCTGAGAATAGTTGCTTCAGGGTTAGCATATGTTGAGATGATAGTTTGTTACATACATCCAGCAATGAATGTTACATACATTCATACATTCTGAAGCTACTGCAAAAGAATCACCAGATCTCTTTGTAAAATATCTTACATTTTCTGTAAAAATTAGCTTTATCACTTTGGGGTTCTATTACATGCCCCCCCCAAAAAAAAAAAATTAAAAAAAATTATCTTGATTTTATTAGGCAGGTCTGAAATAGTGTGATTCAAAGGTGTTCTTCCTCTCTCCTCAAAAAGCTCTTTCTGTACCTGAGGTGTGGCCTACTGCAAAGAAATCTGTAAAATAACTTTCTAAGAGAGTTGTCATCTTTTGTGTGCCTGCCTTCTCTGTTGGTGCTGCTGCCCACTGAGTTTCCCCTACTCATCTATTCTGTCTCCTGGAAATGTGGTTATCTTATTATGCATCAGATGACAGATCAACAGAAAGAGTGTAAGAATTAATTTTATGGAGCACTAGGAAATTTTTGAAGCATTGTTAGAAATTCCTCATTGCTACTTTGCATTTCAGTGACATAATTTAACAACTGGTGTTAGAAGTATGGAAACTATACTCCACAAATATTTCTGTGTAGAAAAGGAGTATTGCCTTTTATGAAAACATGGGTAAATATTACTGCAGTGGCCATCTTACTGAAGCAGTTACAATTGTTCAGCATAAAAATGGAATGAAGGAAATCAGAGCAGCCCCAACATGAGCTATTCAGGACTTAGTAGAGTATGGCAGTTCTTATAGCCCAGTGTAGCAGAAGGTGTGAATTAGCAGTAAATGAACAGTGTGAAAAGCTCAGAGGTGTTTCCAGATGGTGTGATTATGGTGGGTCTGGAAGTTTTGCCTAATTCTCAGTGTAGGCAGTTAGAGCTAAGACAAAGACTTATTGCTAGTAGACATACGGGTCACTACTGGAAGTTGAACAGATTTTTTGTCCCTGGATTGTTCCACTTTAATCATGAAGGCCGGGTACTCAACAGCTTTTTTGCTTTGGTCTTCACTGGCAAGAGCTCCAGCTGCACTACCCAAGGCACAGAAGACAAAGGCAGGGACTGGGAGTCTGAAGGACTGCTTGCTGTAGGAGAAGATCAGGTTCAGTATCATCTAAGGATCCTGAAAGTCCATGAGACCTGACAAGGTGCATCTAACTTTTGTAGGAGGTGTATTTTCAGTAACACTAGAAGTCATGGGGAATAAGGTATTCCAGAAATTATTCTGCTTGCACCTAACTGAATTAATTCTTACATATTTCTGGTCTTTTTTTACTACAATAAATGCCCATCTCACAAGTGGTTAACCAAGGTATTTTTCTGTATGTGTGCAATTATAGAGAATACATATGCTGAAAATATTTTTGATGTGTTTAATTTGTTGAAAATTTTAACAAAATTTCACAATATTCCTTGTATGTGTGCCTACTTCAGGCTGTCATTTGCAACTTAGAAACAAGCTCATTTTTTACAAGTCTCAAAGAATATTCAGTGATTATTGGCCTGAAGCCATGCTAGTCATGCAGCCCAGTGCAGCACAGGCCTGTGTCTGCTCAGGTTAACTGTGGTGTTGATCCCTAACTCCTCCATGTACAGCAGTCTTCAGATCAGGATACATTGCACCCTTTGATCCACATAGACTTTACTCTTCCTGAAGGTAGTACAAATTACAGATTATATTATTAAGCAGTTCAGCTAACAGAAAGTTTCCTGACAGGCTGGGACGTTACCTCTCTCATACCCACCAGCACAGCAGAGGCTGACCACGGGGTGCTCTCCCAGGTTCCGCTGCGGCTGCTGCTCATGATAATATGCGGGCCACTCAAGCCCTAAATACAAGTAACAGTATAGAAAACATGGTCTGTTCAAGGTCACTTACTCCTCAGTACACTATGTTCTGCAAGGCTTCTGATACAGCTACTGAGAAGGAATCGCTTAAGTGTCATTTCCTTCTACAGTGTACTCTTTGGTAACTTTAGGTTTGTACTTAGAGTAGGAGGAGTGAAGGCATCCAGTACAGAAAGTGCATCTTTAATAAGGAACAATTACTGTGATGCATCCAGCCACGCAGGGGAAGGAACAGGAGGATTATGTGAGAAGAAAGAATTAAGTACAGCCAGTAAAGTATTTCTTTGAAATGTTTTTCTGTTGGAAAATCCTACAGTAATGAAACAAAGTATAGGAACATTTGCAGGGATGTTCTTGTGGGAATGTGTCAGTTGCAATGATCTGTAGCAGGGGAAAAAAAAAAGCAAACTAGTAAATTTGAAACAGCTTATTTCTACATGTTTTGCTGGAAGTGTACAGATTTCTGAAGCTTGAGAACACTTTCAAAATATTTCTTTGAATATCAAGATGAATCAGTACTATTGTCAAAATTGAGGAGCAACTGTGTATAATTTGCTCTTAAATTCCAATTTTCAAGTGATTTCAAAATTATTCAGTTCTGTTGTCTTTGAAAATGGTTGAGGAGGTACAGATGTTGGCTGCACGTTTAATTGTGTTATGGTGAGTGACGAAGACCCTCAGAAGGTCAGCCATTTTGGCTAAGTTTAGATGCCTACGCCAAGGCTTGCCATATTTCCTCCTAGCCTTGTAAAACAGGCCAAAACTCTTGTATGAGCAGGCTTGCAAGAGGCATTCAAAATATAATATTAAAAATCAAATTTGATTTCTGGAGATAAAAAGTTATAAAAAGTGAAGATACCATCCAGTGGAAAGTAAAAGGGAAGGAAAAAAAAGTAAGCCCAAATCTTTGTGCACCAACTGAAAACCAGTGGAGAAGTTCTGACATGTTCTATTCAGACGTATTCTGACATAAGTAAGAATCTCAAGAAGTTGGGAAATTAATTGGCTTAATAAGGAGCAGTAATGTTAGCAGGTAGCTTGCTTCATTGTAAGAGAACTTTTGATCATAGGAAAAAGCATGGATGTTTTAGAGGCTTGTGATTTACATAGAGATTTTCTAAAATCCAAACTGCTTTGTCAAGAAAATTCCATAAAAGCCTTCCTGCGCTTACAGAGGAAAGTATCATGAAAGATATGTCTTTTTTCTACTCTAAAAGAAAGATGTCCTTAAATTATGACAAGACTGAGAGAAAAGAAAGTTCATTTCAAGGAATGTGACAAAGCCCTTACGATGTATTGACTCTTCCATATATGGTATACTGATGGAAACGTCAACTGGCACTTTAGCTTTCTGTATACCAAGGCACTCAGCAGTTGCCACAGAAACAGTCAAGAGTGCAGATCTTTTCAGCAGGATGATAGAGGTGACATACCAGCACAATGCTAAAAAGATGGCTGTCCCTAGCCACAATCTGAAGAGATTGTTAACACCAAAACTGTCTTAGTGCCTTTGGAAGGGTTTTCTAAATACCTTGGAAAATTGAAACCTAGATTGATTTGAGGCATTCTGGAAAAGGCTTCTTTATTAGCCAACAGGACAACTGGAATGGATTACTGAAATATGATGATGACATTTTGAAAGGAGTTCAGAGAAAAGTATCAACAAGCAGGAAGCCAGAGAAACTGGAAAAAAGATTGAAAGAGAAATTTGTAAATGTGATCAGGCATCACCAAAAGACTCTTTACACTTGCATCCTTCTAAAAACAAGATTACCTCAAAGCTGCCATTACAAATACATGTAAAGGAAAGGCTTAGTGTACACCTGATCCATTATCCTTTCAAGTGCTTGTTTTAGTAGTTTGATTTTCTTTTAACCACTGTTGTCTATGGATTTCTGAAACTGAAAAGGAGCCTCTTGTACAACTTACCTTTACTTCACATGTCTCTACAAGGCTTTACTTAGAAATTGTACTGTAGACAACTCTATGAGAGGTATGTCCAGCAAGTAATGTCAATATGGCAAATATGCTTCAAAAAGAGCTGTCCTTTCCCTCTTTACTCACTTAACTACAATCTTTGCACTAATGTTCAACATTAATTTAAAAACTGGAGTTATACATATGGGAAGAAAGCTTCTAATAAATATTTCTAGATCAAATATTAATGCTGCACATGTTAGTACGAAAACCAGAGAGGCAAAGTGAAGCTTTAAAACGCTGTCTGCACTTCTGCAGTACAAGCAGCATGGGAAAAAAATTACTTATCCGCTTTCTTATCCCACTAAGTAGCCCCTATATGTGTTATCAGAGGTTTTGGAAGGAAAGTAGTATCGTAAAGGATTCTCAAAGGGAAGTCCAAGTAATGTTTCACACCACTTAGGAGGCCTGGAAAAGCCTGCATAGCACGGATAAGCTTTCAGGATTGCTGAAGGTGTGTTGTCAAGTGGAAAGCATACTAGACTGATTGAAAGGTATAAATAAGGCTTTGAATTCTGCTAGCTCTTAATTCCTTATGCATGTTCAGTTCCAGTCAGGCTAGTACAGAACCTTCCTCACATGTATTTGTAATTTAACATGCTTCCAGTTTTACATGTGAGGTAACTACTTACCAATTATCTCTGTGGTCTTGTATTGCAAGGCCCAATGTCAGACATGGCATTTCCTATAAATAACATTTTTAGAAAGGGTCCTAAATGTTCAGTTACATGCAGTCTTGATGTTATACATATAATACATAACTATAGATGAAGTTTCATTTGTAGTTCTATGGTTCTTTTTCAACACAGATGAAAAATATTATCCTCTTTATTTTTTATTTCATATTCACCTTCTCTGTTGCCTTCTTCGTTGCAGACTTGGGGCACTGACTTCTTTACCAAAGTGAAGACAAAACATGTAGGTAATTGAAGGACACTCGTTAATCTCTCTTTTTTTTTTTTTTTTTTTAATTTTTATTTGAACACCAAAATTCGTAAGCTAGCTAGAAATGTAAGGACTTTCTAAGCAGATAAAGCCTTCAGATCCCACTTCTGTGTGACTTTATAGCTCTAATTGTTTTTAATAAAGTGATTTATACTTACATCCACTATGAATTTAAGACCTACTCAGTTCATAAGATACGTATGTTTCCTGCCTCTGAAAAATCAATGTAAACACATCAGCTCTGGCAGGTTGTTATCAATGTTTCACAGAACCTAAAATCAGCCTAAAAGATAACCTTTGAAAACTCTGAGGAAAAGACACACTTTCAAATTTACCTGTCAGTCTGTCTCAAAGGAGACAAAGCAGGAAAATGCGTCTTTAAATGTGATGGTCTCCTGTGATCTGTTTCTAAAATTGCGCTTCCCATTGGATAGATCTTTTCTCAGAACAAGACAAAGCTTTATGCTGTCTTGTCTGACAGTGAAGCACATACTTTATATAACTTGCTGCAAGGGTTATCTCATTTAAGCTACTCTGTGATCAGTAGCCTGTTTCTCCCATGGGGCTCTTCAAAGGTGGCTAGTATGCAAAACATGAAAGGGAAAATAAAGCATTTGAAAATACTTTTTTGGCATTTTTCTGCATTGCTTCCATCTCTCTTATCTGTCTGGCATGTGAGGATCATAACTTCAAACCACCCACAATCTAGAAGGTGCTGTGGTTCAGCACATTAATAATTTGTAGTACTTTTTGTACATACACCTCTTCACTGTGCCTCCAAGGTAAAGCCAGCTTTGGGATTACGTTCTTCAGAATATTGACTACTCAAGGAAGTCAGACTGTAAAGAAGATTTCAAAATGTGCATGAGGTAGGATTTGATGTATCGCAGAGTCATAGAATGGTTTGGGTTGGAAGAGGTCTTAAATACCATTTAATTCCATCCCCTGTAATGGGCCAACCACCCTACAGTGGGTAGAGACACCTTCCACTGGACTAGGTTGCTCAAAGCCCTGTCCGACCTCTCCTTGAACACTCCCAGGGATGTGGCATCCACAACTTTTCTGGGCAACCTCTTCCAGTGTCTTACCACCTCCATCATAAATAATTTTTTCCTCATGTCCAATCTAAATCTACCTTCTATCTCTATATGGCCATGTTCTATCTTCTAGGAAACTTCCTTTATATCATATTGAACAATAAAAAGGCTGGTAGTAATTTTAACCCGTCAGAAGACAGTTGGACCTTAATTAAAATAGTTGAGAAAGATTTTCTTTTATTCCAAGCCGCTCTCAGTAGAATAGATTTGGTTTATTTAGTCCAGAGATGAAAGTTCAAGAAATGGGGCAGAAGTGTTTGTTGTACTTCTGCTTTTGTGGGGAGAAGGAGAACTGGGTTAAGCCACTTCTCTTTGTAATACTAGTGATGTCCTCTGATCCTTCTGAACCCTCTGATATGGATGTATTATATGATAACTTAAAAAAACTATTGATATTTGTATTAGCAATCACAAGTTTTCTTGGCTGCACCGAAATAAAAATTAAATTCGTCAGCAATACGCAACAGAACTTGGAAAATTTATTTTGAAAGTTTTATTGATTTCATCCTACTTTTATTGATAGTGTCATTTATGGATATTTTATCTTCTGTATGTCTCCAGCTTCATGGCATCTAGTCATCTGTGCATAACGTCACAGGAAAATTTGAAATATCTACAAGGCTGTGCTCCATGCACTCACAGACAGTCTCTTGCATGACTTCAGAGTGGGAGCTGATGGAAAGACTATTCTGAGGTGGAATATAGAGGGGAATGATGGTGGGAAATTAATGCTTGAGAGCTCAGCTGAGTTGAATGTGTTCAGGTAATGGACCCTCATGGATCTGAATCTGAAACTAATGTTGCCAGAAGAAACGTGCTTCAACTGTTGATGATCAATCCTGAATAATGGCTATATAATGGCAAGAAATCTGTGGACTCCCAAATAATAAAAGATAATGTACAATGCTCTGGAAGCATGAAAAAGTCTGAAATGAATGAGAAATACCCATGTGTTAATGACATCAGCTTGAGGCTTTTATTCCAGCTAAACTGCCTTTAGGACTTTAAAGACATCTGTGTTATAGGGTACAGGGCCACATAACAGAATCTTTTAGACATGTTTGACATGCACTGCACTTTCCATAATCTAGATGGAGGGTATGAGCTTTGCAGTGTACCAGATTGTGCATTGGACAAATATCTCCATAGCCACTCCTTTACTGTAAGTATGGAATTTGGTTCTTTTACCATTAGCAGAAGACCAAAATAAGTGAAAATGAGGATAACCCAATGTAGTTCAACTTCTGCCAAAACAAAACAATCCCATCTGCGTCATTTTTTATAGTACACAGTTCTGTGAATTCCTCCTCTCCTCTCCTCTCCTCTCCTCTCCTCTCCTCTCCTCTCCTCTCCTCTCCTCTCCTCTCCTCTCCTCTCCT